>CAVLJG010003357.1:0-274914 GCA_963669975.1 Acanthoscelides obtectus
TCCTGCTAAACCCTTCCAGTATTGATGGATCTGTTTATCCATCTCTGCAGAGATTGTTTGTTTAGCCATATTGTATGCCATACCAATCGCTGGCTCAGGCCATATGAGGAGTGTGCTCGCCCCATTCTTTGCCACAGTGTCAGCTGTCTCGTTTCCCTCTAGGCCTGTGTGTCCTTGTATCAATATGAGACGGACTTCATTTCCCTTCCTTATGCTACCGAGAGCTTCTTTGCAATTCCACATTAATTTCGATGTCGAGTAGGTGGAGTCTAGTTCCTTAAGTGCGGCTTGACTACCTGAAAAAATAATTATAGTTCTGTGCCTCAGTTGGCGATTCTAGCACCCAGTTCTATAGCATATAGCTCTGCCTGGAAGATCGATAACAGGTTCATAGGCTGACAGATTTTTCAATTTTTAGCTTCGGCACGAAGATACCAGCTCCAACACCTACCTCGGAGTTGGAGCCATCTGCGTATGCACAGATATATTTCCTTAACAGGTTAACTGCTGTTCCCACTCATTACTGTGTGGAATTGTCAGTGAGTAGGGCTTAGCATATCTTGTTATCTTTGGCATTTTATCAGAAGGCATTCCCAGACTGTGGTGGATTTGTAAGTCCATGCTGTCCGTCTCCTCCATATTGATATTGTCCGTTATACCATTTGCCACATGATGTAGTATATAAGATGCCCTTCTTGCCTCACTTTCCAGGTATATGTCTAAGGGGGGTAAATTAAGAAGGACCTCCATAGCTACAGTTGGTGTGGTACTAAAGTCACCCTTGATCAACATACAAGCTTCTCTCTGTATTGCGCTCAGTATGGTTTGGACAGTTCTTTGTGCTGCCTTGCCCCGCCAAGCTACAGATCCATAGGTTATCATAGGTCTAATATCCGTGGTATAAAGCCAAAACATTTGCTTAGGCTTCATTCCCCAGTTCTTCCCACAGACCCTTCGGCAGTTCCATAGCGAGATCCTTGCCTTCTTAAGGACTGCTTCCAGATGCTAATACTAGCTTAGTGTTTTATAATAAATAAATCTAACACAAATATTCCGCGTAGAAAAGGTATACAACAATCGATTTTCGTAGAACCTGTATCTGAAAATGAAATAAAAAATGCCATACACAGTTTGAGAAATAAAAAAAGCCCAGGTCTTGATGGTATACGATCAGAAATGTTAAAGAAAATTTCATCCGAAATTAGTAAGCTCTTGACGTACATAGCGAACTTGATAATTGAATCGGGAGAATTTCCAGATGATTATAAAGTAGGAGTAGTAAAACCCATCCACAAATCCGGTGAAAAAGCAGATACTAACAATTACAGGCCTATAACTCTAATATCCAGCTTTGCAAAAATTATTGAGAAAATTATAAAAACACGACTTTGATAAAAATAATCTGATTAATGAAAAACAATTTGGATTCCAGAAAAACTAGTCTACCCAAGACGCAATTTCTTTTTTGACATCAAAATTATACAAATTACTGGCCAAAGTGAATATACCCTGTGTGTGTTTTTAGATCTAGCAAAAGCATTCGACACAGTAGACCACTTGCTACTTTTAGAAATCTTACACTACTCAGGAATTAGAGGCAAGGCTTATAGCTTCATGAAAAGTTACCTTTCCAACAGATCACAGAGCGTGCAAATAAATAATTCCTTAATAATTATATAATCATAATAATAATGCTTATTGTCACAAAATACAGGTAAATATCAAAATTGTGCACAATAAACATAAAGCACCCAAAAAAAGTTTGGACTTGTGTTTGGGTTTGTACAAAATAAAAACTAATAGTACAGTATATGAAAAAAAACCGTTAATACTGTATAATTTGGTGTATTATGGTAATGTCATTAAAAATATCCAGACAAATTGATAACGCATGGTATCCCACAAGGGACAGTGTTAGGCCCCTTATTATTTACACTTTACATTAATAACCTGCTGAGCTTAAAATCTGAAGGGACAATCATATGTTTTGCAGAAGATACTGCTATCATTTATTCGGATAACAACTCGTGGGATGATCTAAAAGTTAAAGTTGAAAGAGACTTAACATTAATTGCAGACTGGTTCAGACATAAATGCCTAACTATTAACTTTCAAAAGACTATATTCATGCCATTCACAAATCACAGAAACAAATTACCATCCTTTGTATCTATACAGATTAACTGTGATAATATAAATACTCAAATAAATTTAACAAACAAAATAAAATATTTAGGTGTATATTTAGACTCACATTTAAAGTGGAATATACATATTCATCATGTAATAACCAATTTGAGACCATTATGGTTTAAATTCAACTATCTAAACAAATATTTGGACAAAAAATAATGAAAATTTTATATCATGCTATGATCGAGAGTCGTATAAGTTACGCAATATTAGGTTGGGGTGGATCACTTAATAACCAAATTAATAAATTAGAAATTATCCAAAACCAATTTTTAAAAATAATCATTGACAAACCACTCTTATACCCATCTGATCTGTTGTATTCTGAAGCAAAACTATTAGATCCTAGGCAATAATTTTTTTATAAAATTATAAATTATCAATTTCACCATAGAAATAATCTTATTCCGTTAGATCACTTATATCAAACAAAATCAACAACACTAAACAAACACCTTTCACCTCAAAGAGTATAGGCCAAAGATGTCATACTTACCTTTCCAGTAGATCATATACATATTATCAAATTATATAAGAAATATTTCAAATAAAACAAAATTCAAAATTGACACCAAAAAATTTATAATTGAAAAAAATCGACATCAAATTGCAAACATGATACGTATGAAAGAAAGTAAAAATTATTGTAATAGTAAAAACCCTCCAACGTTCATATCCTCGTATATGTGTGTATGTATATATGTATGTACAGGTGTATGCATGTGTGTATCTGTATGTGTATATGTATATATGTATGTGTATGTGCATCCAGTGATTTGTATATATTTGTGTAAAAATGTAAGTTAATATCCACGCACAAGAATTTATTCTTCTGTAGGTAAATCCAGTTTATTTACGTATACCTATGTTAGTTTTTAGTTATATTTGTATGTTACGTGAATAAACTTATTATTATTATCTGGGCCTTGTACAGAGTAAGAAAGTCGTGTGGAAAAATGAACTTCTTAGTCCTAAACCAATAGACTAGCTTTTTCCCAGCAGGTACCGCTATTGGACAATACGTGTTCGTGACAAATCTGAACTCCGACCAGCCGAAATGATGACTCTTTGTGAGAACTCGGCCATCCATTAAGACCGGATGAGCGCTGAACGCTTCTTGTTCGTCGAGTGTTTTAGAAGCATTGAACTGTACAAGATTGTTACGTCCCCCCCCCAAACATTGATTTGATACCCATTTGTTGAGAATCAAGATAACGGATTTAATATGACGGGCATGTTTGCAAAAAAATGTTTGGATTACGCCCACATTCGGGTTTTATATGTTTCTGCGGTCGCTGGCGACGAGTTAGATATAGATATCGAGATCAAAATGGCGTATCCAATAAGATGTATATGTTTGAGAAAATGTCTGGAATTAGAATTTGTATGAAAAAACTCAGTATCGCTTCTCCAAAAACCAGGATGTTGGATACAATATGACCAAACATACCAATTTTGCCAATTGTTGTATACTGTGACATAATTTCAGTCATCTGCAGCCAACTTGATGTTGGATAAACATACTACTATTAGAAATAGATTTGAATCTCATCTAAGCTCTTTTTGAATTCATTAATTCACTATGAATTATAGAAAAAATATCAATTGCATATCGCTGTCGTATTGTTTCATGTGTCGATTGGCAAGTAATACAATGCCATATCATAATTATACACACCTTCAACTCTGCAATCCATTTTGCACATTTCAATACAGCTGATTGTTTTACACACTTCTTTGCCACCACCTCATCCTCATCCTTTACGCATTTTCCGCACGCAGAGCCTTCGACACCTAACTAAAGCTGGATTATGCATCCTTATACTCGTAGACAAAATCTGGAGCCAAACACAAACAACACTCTTTTAGAGTTTTGGTCAGCCCAACTAACAATTATCACTCCTATTAGAGTTGCAAGAATGATTATACAGTATTCCTTAAACAGCATTATATACTGTAAGAAAATTAGCAAGTCATTTAAGAGGTTGTGTAAGGGCTGCAGGTAACAGTCATAAAACAAAAGTGTAAGCCTCTTGCAGCCGTTATAGGGCATTTGCGTCAGTGCAAGATTCAGTTTTTGTCAACTATACAACTATTCTCTTACGTGATTCTACTTTATTGCAACCAAACTATTTCCTATGTATTGTATAGACGAAGTGAAGAATATATAACTAACACATTACAGTCATCTTGTTTACTTACATATCGGCCATTGTGAATTTCATACACAGGTATATGATAAACTTCTACACTTTGATATAGGGCTATTGAATTACTTTCGCAGCAAATTTTATTGTGATTATCGTGCAAAATAGTTACCCAATTTCTACGGGCTTCGCTTTGATTCATATTTTGACAATGATCAAAAGTATGTCTAGATTTTTAAGATGGAAAACTGAACTTATCTGCATTAAATCTTCCACAAATCCTATATTTAGACACAATTACACTAATGTTTATCACTTTATATCCGTAATTTCGAACTGAAACATAATTATTTAATATTAAATAGAGGAATAAATGTTTGCCCAATATGGCGGGTGGCTGTGTACAATCATAGCATCGTCCATGTTGTCTTTATAGTTTATTAGAATATTTTGGTGTTGCCTGCAGGTGTTATACAACAATTTGACAAATGTCTAAAATGAAATACCGACAGAGTCGAATGATTTACCCAGAATTTGTACCAGATCTATATCTTCTGTTTGAACAGTTGATAAAACCTTTTGAACCGATATGCATGCCTTGTTTGTCTTAAAACATTGGTTATGGCATTTTAACAAAAATATGACAGCAGAAAGTTAGGTTATGGTGAAGTAGTTTACCAACATATTTAGCATATGTAACAGTTGTATAAGTGCTTCCGTTGGGAGCAATTTGTTGGCTAATGTAGTAAATTGCACAGCAAAGCAACAAGGCTCGGGTTTGTTTTATAAACGTTAGCATGGATGCCACAACACAACCATTTTGACTAACTTGCAAATACGCCGTATAAAATAGTTGTATAAACGTTTATGCAACAGTTAAAAATTTGCCCTATTAGGTGTTGTATAACTATGCTATAGGGATATTTTAAACACCTCATTTTAGAGCAAATATGTTGCAGAAAGCAAATTTGCATTCCACACAACATTAAGCCAGCATTTTGGTCTTCAGGCAACAACAATAGAGAGCTTTTATGGCTGAACGGTTCTTTTACCAAAAGCTTATACCACTACTTTGCTAGTTGGGAAGTTTTTTATTCTTGAACCGCTATGGGTTGCCCTTATGCTGCATGTTTTTCGCGCTCATTCAGGATACACATACAAAAAACAAATGTTTACAATTGAAACAAGCTGCAAGATGCTTCGGTATTTTCCTAATGGTTGGTCGAAGAATATTTGGCTACATTGACATTTTCCTTACCTTTAATATTAACACGCTTTTATTATTATTTTATATTTTAGCAGTTTGACTAATTTCAAACTTGGCTCATGTATCAAAGCAATACTTCCAAAACAGTTTCCTATTATCCTTATTAGGACCGCCAGGATTGATAAATTCTTTTATAGATCCTTGTAGGCTAGTAGGAGCGATAGAGCTAGTGCGCGATCTGCGCATGCGTGCAGTTTCGGACTTACTCTTTGTTACTTGGGGTACTTGGCACATCACAACATTTTCAAGGTAGTGCATTCTCACCTTGTTCATTGTGTTGCCATTAATCCTGAGTTGGAATTCGACCGTCCACAAAATGCAAGGTTGTACAGTCGACAATGCAGTCACTTATCTAGGCTCGCGACTGTTTACTGTTGGACAAGCCTATGTAGCACTTCGTCGTGTATGATCTTTAGACGGTATTCGGATTGAAGAACTTGATTGCTTGAAGTTAGCACAAAAAACCCCGTGCCACAGTGAGGCTTCAAGTGAAATGATTAGATTACGAAATGATTCGTAAGACATTTCAATACCACATGTCCACAAAAAACTAATTGATAAATCGAACAAAAAAAATGAAAAATAGATAATAGTATAAAAAAACAAAAAAAACACGCTTTTATAGCTAACCGAACTGAAAAGTAGAAAGTAATTTTCAATAATAGGGAGTTTATATTACAGTTGGTAATAGATGGTCAAACAATCAATCATATTTTATGACCTCAAAATAAAATTATATTAAAGTTATTAACAGAATTATTTATTATTCAATTCAAATTAAAAAGCGTGGGGTGCATTTCACTACATTTTCATAACTCTCCTCATCTAGTTGCCAATAGAATGATCGTAACATTTAAAAAGTATGTCTAGATTTTTAAGATGGAAAACTGAACTTATCTGCGTTAAATCTTCCACAAATCCTATATTTAGACACAATTACACTAATGTTCATCACTTTATATCTGTAATTTAATAATAATAATAATAATAATAATAATAATAATAAATGGCCTTTATTCGTCACACGATTACAAAATAATTGGTTTAAAAGGAACAGTGACGAAAAGGTGGAGTGTGTCAGCTTATGCTGTTTTTCAACCCGACCTGGAAAACATTGACACAAACTATAGAGAGAGAGAGAAAAAAAAAACTTAGAATATAACACTTATCAGAGAAAGGAAACAATCAATTACCTGTGGATATGCATAAAGTAAAATTTTAGCCATCCGACTGCTTTAAACTCATCTTTAACCTTTTTTTAAAATTGCTTAGGCTATATTCTTTATACTCACTTTATAAGCAGTTATACAGGGTGACTTTGAAGTTGAGTCATTAATTTTCAGATAATGATTGTAGAAGGAAGATAAACCAAAATATGTGTGTAAAAATAAAAAAAAAAAATAAAAAAAAATGTTACCTTGTTTAATAAAGTATCCTCCCGACAAGTATTTCAGTGCGGACCTGTATTTGATCGTGCGGTCTTGGAGCAGCATGCCCTCACCTGTGAGGTCTTAAGTCACCTGATTCACGAGCCCTTTGCACTACATTAACAAAGGCACGAGGGGTTTGTTGCACTCGATTGGGAAACCGATTCGCATAAATCCGTGATGCATCCGGGAGCATTTTGTAAAGACTGCCCCCCCCGTAAATAAGAATCATGTCCACAAGTTCAGCATTTTCGTAAACATGTGCCATTTTTTATTTCGTTTGAGCCACGCAACACACTACTATTCACTTACGCGTTATCGACTGACGAAAAACATCGTGATAAACGTTTCAAATTCTTTCGCTTTTTTGTTTCCGATGCGATGAACCGGTCAAGCGGATTATTCCAAAGGGCTATAACTTTGTTACTTTAATTTTACCAGAAAAATGGTAAAGGAAAAAAACATTTCTTTTGATCAGATCTACTCACTGTTAAAATAAATGACTCAACTTCGAAGTCACCCTGTATAGTTTGGGTGCCCAGTACGAGAAACTGCGTGTGAACAATGCTGTCGAATGCCGCGGGATAAGTAAGATGAGTTTATTCCTAGAGGATCTTTGATCGTACTGGCAGAGGAGGCTTAGTTTTGTATAAAGATAATATGGCGCTTAAGGATAAGGGTCTTATGTACCAGAGATATGCAATGCAGTTTCCTCAATTTGTTCATCTTAAACCATCCCGATTGGTCAAAAGCGCTACTAATATGATCAAATTTACGGATTCCATAAGAAAATCTGATGCATGAGTTTTGTATCATCTGAATCCGCTCGGCATCACGTTGTAAAAGAGCAGGTCCATAAACAGAGTCACCGTAAGATAATTTTGACAGGATAAGGGACTCGCAGAGTTTAAGCTTGAGCTGTGTCGACAGGACACTTCGACTCGGATATAACTGACGAAGCACATTATAGGACGCATTGCATAGTTGGTTTCGAACTGAAACATAATTATTTAATATTAAATAGAGGAATAAATGTTTGCCCAATATGGCGGGTGGTTGTGTACAATCATGGCATCGTCCATGTTGTCTTTATAGGTTATTAGAATATTTTGGTGTTGCCTGCAGGTGTTATACAACAATTTGACAAATGTCTGAAATGAAATACCGGCAGAGTCGAATGATTTACCCAGAATTTGTACCAGATCTATATCTTCTGTTTGAACAGTTGATAAAACATTTTGAATCAATATGCATGCATTGTTTGTCTTAAAACATTGGTTATGGCATTTTAACAAAAATATGACAGCAGAAAGTTAGGTTATGGTGAAGTTGTATACCAACATATTTAGCATATGTACAGTCTTTAACAGTTACTAAACAACAGTTGTACAAGTGCTTCCGTTGGGAGCAATTTGTTGGCTAAAGTAGTAAATTTGCACAGCAAAGGCTCGGGTTTGTTTTATAAACGTTACCATGGATGCCACAACACAACCATTTTGACTAACCTGCAAATATGGCGTACAAAATATGTTTTGATTCATATACGAGTAATTATGCTCAGATTATTACCGAGCCCACTAGAATTACGCAGTTCAGTTCCACATTGATAGATCCCATTTTTGTGAATGATGTAAATATTATTTTAAACTCTGGGACATTAGCAGCAGATCAAATATCTGATCACAGATTAGTTTTTTGTGAATTAGCAATGCCTGCTCCTAGAAATGCACCAAAATTTATTGAATATAGGGACCTGAAAAATATTGATATGGTCTTGTTCAAAGCACACTTAAGACTTAATGTATTGGATGAAATTTTTTATATTAATGATATCGATCAAAAGGTTTTATTTTTCACTGAAAGTTTAATTGCTCTTTTCGATACACATGCACCTATTCGTAAAGCGCGTATAACGAAAAATGCATCGCCTTGGTTAACCCAAACCTTGAAACGTATTTTCAAGGAAAGAGATGAAGCTTTACTCAAATTTCGACATGATTCAACTGAAGAAAATTGGATCAACTACAGAATTTTGCGTAATCACGCACTTGCTGCACTTAAAAGAGAGAAAAAAGCATATTTAGCTCATTTCGAAAAGTCAAACCCTAAAAAATTTTGGAACCACTTAAGAAATTTTGGAGCTTACCAAAAAAATAAGGCAGAAATTCCCCCACACTTGCTCAATCCTGACGAAGTTAACAATTATTTCTTATCAAATTTTATATCCCATAATGTTAATTCCCGTCTTATAAATCGTACGGTAGATGAATATATTTCAAGTTCTTTTAATTCAGACATTCCGCTCTTTCACTTTCATTTAGTTACCCCAGAAGATGTTTTAGATATTATAATTTCCATCAAATCTCAAGCAACAGGTTGTGATGGAATTAACATAGGAATGATCAATTTGTGTATTCCTGAAGTGTTACCTCATCTAACACATATCGTCAATTTTTGTTTAGAAAAAGGAGTATTTCCAAGTTTGTGGAAAGAGGCTGTTATAACTCCTCTGGCTAAGAATAATAATCCTACAGAATATTCGGATTTAAGACCCATTAGTATATTGTGTGCCTTGTCAAAGATATTGGAAAAAATTGTTTATATGCAATTGGTAAAATATTTTGAAGAACACAACATATTTCCAAATTGTCAGTCTGGTTTCCATAGTGGTCACAGCACAACATCTGCATTATTACACGTAACTGATGAGATTATCTCTAACTTAGACAATCATATTTACACTGTGCTGGTGTTGTTAGATTTCTCAAAGGCATTTGATACGGTTAACCACGAAATGCTTCTATCCAAATTAAAATACTACGGACTATCTGATGTTCCTCTCTGCTTTTTTAAATCATACTTAAATAATCGCAAGCAACGAATAAGAACAAGCCAAGGAGTTTCTCTTAGTGCCGATGTTGCTTCTGGTGTTCCTCAGGGTTCCGTGCTTGGTCCTTTGCAATATTTAGTTTATACTTTTGACTTGCATACTGTATTACAGTTTTGTAGTATTCATACTTACGCAGACGATACACAATTGACCTTCACTTTTGACTCTACTAATGTGGATCAAGCTTCGTATAAAATAAATTTAGATCTGGTAAATATAACTGACTATTGCAAGGCTAACTGTTTGAAGCTCAATCCTACCAAGAGTTTTGCGGTGTTGTTCTGTCCCAAAACCAGCTATGAGCATTTTGAAAGGATGATTGATTTGAGGGTAAATAATGCCCATATTCCACTCGTCACCTATGCAAAAAGTCTAGGTGTTACTCTAGACGTAAATCTTAGATTTCATCACCACGTCAGTAATATATCTAAAGCTACATATGCAAGCCTAAGACTCCTATACTCCAATCGTTCTATTCTCAATTTCAAGACTAGAAAGAAATTGGTGGAAAGTTTAGTTATATCTAAGCTGCTTTACTGTTTTATACTGTTTTATCCTTGTCTTGACTCCATAACAAAAACCAGATTGCAGAAAATTCAAAATTGTTGTTGTCGTTTTGTTTTCGGCCTTCGTAGGTATAGCCATGTTACATCCAAGATCTGTGAGCTGGGGTGGCTGAAGCTCAATAATCTTTTCAAGTTTCATATGTTGGTTTTTGTACATAAAATAGTCGTTACCAAGAGACCTATTTACCTTGCAAATAAGTTAGTTCCGCGTAGGAATTTAATTTCAAGAAGGTTACGTCATGATGAACAGTTCAATATTCCTCTTCACTACACCTCATTATATCAGAGATCTTTCACGTATAATGCTGTTGAGCTTTACAATTCAGTCAGTGCGGCTAACAAACAAGAAAGTTTACTCTCTTTTAAGAAATCAGTTGGAAAACAGCTATTGGAGATGCAATCGTCTCTCAGTGCTTGAGCTGTTGGTTTGTTTTATTTTTATGACACTTTATTATTATTATTATTATTATATTAATAGTTCACGTGTGCATTTGTTTCTTTTTCTTATTATTACTATTGTTTGTTTGTGTATCGAGTTTAACTGTGTTACTCTTTCGTACACAGTGAGGTTAAGTGTAAGAGTAGCCATTCGGCTAAACTTCGCCTCACTGATGTATGCTGATTAATAAAGACATTTATTATTATTATTATTATTATTAAAATAGTTGTATAAACGTTTATACAACAGTTAAAAATTTGTCCTATAAGGTGTTGTGTAACTATGCTATAAGAATATTTTAAACACCTCATTTTAGAGCAAATATGTTGCAGAAAGCAAATTTGCATTCCACACAACATTAAGCCAGCAGGCAACAACAATAGAGAGCTTTTATAGCTGAACGGTTATTTTACCAAAAGCTTACAGCACTACCTTGCTAGTTGGGATATTTATTGAAAGGAGTCCATATAAAGAAGATTATTAAGAAAACTGAATCAGAATGTTTTCCTAAGCAATTGCGAAGATACTTCCTGGACTAATAGCAGTTGCGGTATTTCCGTATTTAGGCTCCGTCTTTACGGCTGATTTGGTATACAAAAATTTTAATGAATCTAGATGGATAAAATGGAAATACTTTCCATGCCGGATTATTAAAAACTAATGTGGCATAATTGATAATTACTTTTTTGCATAAAACAGAAAAACTAATAACAAAAACCATACTACTAATAAGAATTTGCATTCATTAATACAGGCACAGAAATAATTTGTAATATATAGTGTCTGTACTTATTAAAATTATCGCACGATCTTGATATCAAGATTGTAAACATGATGATTATCGACGATTTTTTGCGTGGATTTACAAGGTAATGAAGGTAAATGACTGAAGTTTAACAATGAAGACATAGAAAAAATAGTGACAGGAGCAGCAGGCAGAGTTTGATTTACTTTCATAATTTTTTAACCGTTGTAAAAAAGTATTTAGATTATTAGTAATTATTATATTTATTACGCTTGAATACATCAACTTGTATAATAATTATTAGAATCTTTTGTTATTGCAAGTGAACACATTGTACGAGATATCAGGATGTAGACCATTTTTTGGTCAGTAAATAAATCCAGGTAATGATAACAGGTTCACAGGCTATGTTTTTTGCAGACAGAAAAAAGCATATACAGGGTATTTCAGTTTATTGTTGCAAAACTTTAAGATTGAATAGAACTTTTAAAATTAATGCATAAAGTCTATATAAACATGGGTCGAAAAATGCGTGGCTTCTGAAATACAGGGTGTTTAAATTTACTTTCTAAAATCATTTTTAAATATTTCGAACAATATTTAATGTATAACAGTGAAAATTGGTATACAAGAGTTTTTGGTACGACAAAACGGACCATGGGCATAGTTTTACTGTAGCCACTACAGGGCGCTCTCTACTGTACCTGTAGTGTATTAAAATGACCGAAAATTTTTTCTTAGTGCAATCTTTTGCTTTTTGAATAAAAAAACTGATTCTTCGCACTTTTCAACATAAAAAAGCTCTCTTGTGAATTTTCGTTATAGTTAGCCGTTTTTTAGATATTTCGATTTTTAAGGTTCGATGCATTTTTAATTATTTATGGTAAAATAACGTTAAAAAGTCAGTATCTTGATAATTTTTAGAAGTAGGTTTTGAAATTGCAAGCAGAATAAGGTGAAACGTCAATTAGTTGACAGTTAGTTTTGTTGTCTGTTGAAACCTGAAACGTTTTTTTGCAATTGTGAATGCACGAAATTTAGCTTCTTTTACTTGTTTTTTTTTTGTAAGTTTTATAAAAATGTCATTTTTATTCTCCAATCAAGAGTTAGCGGATATTCATTAAGTGTATGGCTTTGTAAATGGAAACGCAGCAGAAGCAGCCAGAGAATACGCACGCAGATTTCCAAACAGACGACATCCAACTCGCTCAGTATTTGTAAGAGTGCATCGCCAAATAATTGAAAATGGTTTTGGAAATCTCCAAAGGGATCAAAACATAAATGTTCGTCAGCGCAGATTTACCCGTATGATTCTGCGTGAGTTTGATAGAGATCCGACCACAAGTGTTAGGAGAGTTTCTGGTGCCTTGGGAATTTCAGCAAGCCATGCTCACCGTGTTCTTAGAAATGACCATAGACGTCCTTGCCATTTGCGACCTGTGCAAGGACTACAGCCAGGGGACGGAGAACGAAGAATCACATTTTGTCAGTGGATTCATGATAGAACTGATAATAATAGGGAGTTTTTAAGTAACGTTTTATGGACCGATGTGTCATGCTTCACTAGACGTGGAGTGGTAAATTTTCATAATCAACATATTTGGTCGCATGAAAATCCGCATGCAGTTCGGGAAAGAAATTTCCAGCATGAATTTAGTGTGGACGTGTGGATTGGTATCTACCGTAATTGACTATTTGGACCCTACCTTTTGCCTGCAAGGTTAAATGCTGCGACTTTCTTGGAATTTTGAAAGGCTGAACATGCAAATATGTGGGATGATGTTATGTTAGATTTAAGAAGATTGGCCTGGTTCCAGCCTGATGGTTGTCCAGCTCATTATTCGAGAATAGTTAGAAACTGGCTGGACCAAAAATTATCCAGAAAGATGGATCGGCCGTGGAGGACCAGTCGCCTGGCCTCCACGATCCCCTGACCTAAATCCATTAGATTTCTTTATGTGGGGATTTCTAAAAGAAAAAGTGTACCAGACTCCCGTAACCACAAGAGATATGCTAATAGACAGAATCAGGAATGCATGTGATGAAATAAGGCCTTATTTGAATAATGCTATACCACGTTCGATCATTTGTAGATGTGTATTGAACAATTGGCTTTACATTTCGAGCAACTACTTTACATTTTGTATGTTTGTCCTAACTATCCAATTGCATTTTAGTTGGAGTTAGGAATTATTCCTGTGTTTAAAAACACAATCTAAACGATCATCTTAATTACTTGTAATGCCCAAATCGAAAATTTAAAAAAAAATATTATTTTCCGATAAATAATTAAAAATGCATTGAACCTTAAAAATCGAAATACCTCAAAAACGGCTAACTATAACGAAAACTCACAGGAGAGCTTTTTTATGCAGAAAAGTGCGAAGGATCAGTTTTTTATTCAACCATGGCTTGTTTTCATACCGGCCACACTGGGTCCTCCCTTTAACTCGAGAACACCGACGTAATCGCCTTGAGTGGTGCAGACAACGGTCACTCTGGGATCAGGAATGGAACAGTATTGTCTTTAGTGACGAGTCTCGATTTTGTTTAGGCATGCACGATGGTCGTGCCAGGGTTAGAAGGCGACGTGGTGAAAGGAGGAATCCACAGTTTTTTGTTGAAAGACATGTTCATCACACTGTTGGAGTTATGGTTTGGGGTGTTATAGCTTATGGTTCCAGGTCACCTTTAATCTTCATCAGAGGTAACATGAACGCGCAGCGTTATATCCACGAAGTTCTAGAACCCCATCTTATGCCCGACCACATGTTGCAAGAGTCACGATAGACTTCTTTCAACATAATGATGTCACATTGTTACCATGGCCACCAAGATCTCCCGACTTATCCCCAACTGAGCACGTGTGGGATATGATGGGTAGTAGATTGCTCAATTTGCAACGTCCTCCTCAGACTCTAGAAGCACTTCGAGAGGAGTTGGTGGTTGCCTGGAATGAGATACCACAGGAGGACATTGACCACCTGATCAAAAACATGCCTAGGCGCGTTGGAGAATGTGTAGCACATCAGGGTGCATCCACACATTATTAAAGGTCAAAGGCTTTAAAGCAGTGCAATCATTTTGAAATTTTTATCATTTACTTATTATGCTTCATTAAGTACTTATACAAAATTTTATTAAAATAAAACGATTTAAACTGGGTGTTCGGATTTATATGTCATTTAGTGTACTTTCTTATATTGATGAGTGCCTAAATGTTCTTGTCTATTTCCCATCTTAACAAATTCCTTTAAGATAGCATTACTCTATACTTTGCTGTACAACCTTCAACATCTCAATAAATAATGTTTGAAGTCTAAGTCGCCTATTTTTGTATCATATAAGCCATCTCGCTACTGGATTTAGTAACTACTTGAGTTTCTGACATGCACATGATAAATTGGGAATTCACTGATGTGGAGAAATCATTATCACTCGCTTGGCATTATCAAAGCAACAAATTGCATGTTTATGACTGAAACCATTAAATTAAATCGCCATATAAATGTATATAAGTTGAGAGGATCAGGCGATGGCATTTAATAATAAATGTAATAAGAAACGGCTGTTCGGTATAACGACCGTAAAACCGCGTAGGTCAAGGCTGTTTATTCTGATGCAGAAGGTGCAGAATATTACGCGTTTGTTTATTAAGTTTATTGTTAATTCTCCTTAAATATGATAGGTTAAATAGGTATAATATTCAACTAAGAATGAGTGTGCAGTGCCTGGTTTTGGCAAACAGGTGTAGCATTTTCGCATGAAATTCGCTTTGAAACTTTTCATTCTACCGCGTTTAAAAGAGATCCTTTGACTAGAAAGATATTTATGCTCCATTTACGTTTGCATCGTTGAAAATAATATAGGTTCATTCCCCTGCTGAAAAACTGTGCAACCAGCTTTAGCATGAATCGTACATAGTGTTTTCCCTAATAACCCTAGAAATCACCATTATTGACCTCAATACCTTATTACCTTGTCTCAGGCAAAACATAAAAACAAACACTTGGGTAAATAATGTCATTTAAACAGACTACAGACAGGCAACTTTAGACCGCTGGTTTGTACTTTTTAGAAACTCATCAGCATGGTCTAGGCGTGATCTCAGGAGGGACAATAAAGCAGAACAACTATCCTCTATCAGAAGTATGACATCAATGGAGATAAGACAACACAAAGCGCCATCTATTACCAGAATCGACCATAGCAAGCGCTGGAACTGTAAATATCTCATTTCTTGTTTGATAACCCAGTTACCTCTAGATCGAGAGTAGCTGATATGATTCATTGTCCACCTGAAACCAAGCCCAGGCCATATTACAATATTTATTAAAGTTTGATAGTACTTGAAAATTGATTGATATTATTGAGACACAAACTATAAGTATGTATCTGATCTGATTATGAGCTGAAGTTATAGGAGAATAACACAACAGGCCTAATATCCACTTCAAACAATCACATTTATCCACACACCGTAATAGGTATGCACGTCATCTTCGTCGGTATAAATTTCCTTTTCAGCATGTCTTGCATGCAGAAAACAATTATTGGTTTACCAGTGGAATAAATATTAGTAGAAATCGTTCAGTGCCTCCTGGATAGATCTCACAATTATCCTTTGTTTGTTTTTCTGACATGAACGAAATCAATGCTTTCAGCCAATCAATGTTAGTTTGAACTGGATTGATTGACTTGGTCGATTTGAACACTCGAGATATCTTTCACAAAAACAATAGACATTCAAAGCCCAAAAAAATCATATAATAAACATTTTGAGGGCTTTTAGGAAAATATTTTGAATTGTTAGATTGGTATCAGCCGTTATTTTAAAAGATACATATATTACATAGCTAGTTTGATAAGTAAGCCACTATCGGTCTTCTTAAATGAGGTATGCCTAGAATTTGTAAGGTGTCACTGACAACTCGATAACCTTATTAAAGTCCTATTTACATAATCGTCAGCTCTGCGCATCATAAAATGGCTTCGGATCTTTTCGTTGTACAACATCTCCAGGTGTGCCACAGGGTTCGAGTTTGGAACTATTGCTTCTCTGCTCTTTCTTAACAATATAAGTAACAATATGTAAAACGATTTAAAGATGATTTGAAATTGTTCTTTAAAATCAACAGCATCACTTACAGTGTCAATCATCTAAGTTAGAAGACTGGTGTCGACTGAATAAACTGTATCTAAATATCGCTAAGTGCAATGTGGTTACAGTCGGCACTAAAAGGTTTCTGAAAACTCAAATTACAAATATTGCCAATACAGCTCTTAGTTTTTATTGTTCGAAACTGTAATATTATTAAACACTTGGCTGCATTAAAGACATTATACTTTGTATATGTACGTTCCAAATTGGAATATGCTTCGTTATAACTGGTATATAAATGGAATCGACCATGTTCAAAAGAAATTTCTCAAGTATCTGATTTTTAGCCTGGATCTGACTACTGAGTATTGTTGGAAAGATTCCAAGTTGCCTTCTTGAGCCAGAGAAGGAAACCCAACTCCTTCGTCTCCTTATACAGGGTGCGGCAGAGAGGATAAACGGTTTTAAAAAAATCATAAAATAGTTAATTTTTACTCGAAAACAAATGTGGTGGCCGAAATTGTTGATGCAGTGCTGGAGGCGTTCTTGGAAGTTCGCGTAGACTCTCTCCAACATCGCTCTCTCAACTTGGGCGACTTCCACGCGAATTTCGCCCTTCAATTCATTCAAAGTTCGGGGCTTGTTCGCGTATACTCTAGCCTTGAGGTGTCCCCATAAGAAAAAATCGCATATGGATAAATCTGGGGACCGAGGAGGCTAATGAACATTGCCAAACCTGGAAATAAGGCGACCAGGAATAACGTCCATGGATGCTCGGGATGTGTGGGCGGTCGCCCCATCCTGCTGGAACCACACACGTCGGATTGGAATACGTCGCCGTCGTAATTCAGGGAGAAAGAAGTTGGTGATCATGTCGACGTAGCGCTCTGAGTTCACGGTAACATCACGACCATTACCGTCTTCGAAGAAATAAGGGCCAATGATGCAAGTTTGCGATACAGCGCATCAAACCGTTACTTTTGGGCTGTGCAACGGTCTTTCGTGCAACTATTGCGGATTTTCATTAGCCCAATAACGACAATTCTGATGGTTAACCATGCTGTTTAGGTGAAAGTGGGCTTCGTCACTCATAAACAAAATGAGGTTCTCATTTTGATCGATCAGTGCTTCCATCTCACGTGCGAAGTTCATTCGTTGTGCATAATCTCCGGGCTGTAACTGTTGCGCAATGGCCAATTTGTAGGGGTGAAAGCGGAGATCCATATGCAAAATTCGCCTTACCGAACGATCACTAAGGCGAAGTGCAGCAGCATGTTTCCGGGCAGATCGAGTCGGACTGCGAAGAAAGACCTGTCGAACGCGTTCAACATTTTCAGGAGTTCGAACTGTTCGCGGCGCTGCTCTTGGTCTTCTGTTGATCAGTTCACCACGCCTGCGAAGTGATTCAACCCAACGAAGGATGGTCTTTCGAGAGGGAACAGCTCTATTCCGATGAATGTTGAAGTGGCGACGAAACTCATGCTGTACGATGATGACTGACTCATTATTTCGAACGAAACAATCATAGGCGAAAACGTGGTGCTCCACCGTCCAAGGCTCCATAACGACAACTGGTAAAATAATGCTAGGATCTCACGAGTCAAACGGCACCCTCCCCACCTCTCTCGTAGACGGAGGCGGAGAGTACTACCCATCCCAAAAACGTCCGTCCTCTCTGCCGCACCCTGTATAAACTTTTGCATGGTATTGTTGATTCTTCAGAACTGTAGTCATAGCTCCAATTTTTAGTTCCAAGGACATGTTCTAGGAAAAATACCTTTCCAGCTGTGCAAATACCAACTTAGTATTAAAATCACCTGTAAGAGTCATGTGCATGAGCTTCAACAGAATATGCAGTATTTGTGATATCCTTCTGTGTTTTCTTCCTCAAGTCAAGAAAGTTTTATGGCAGCACCTGAACAAATTAGTATTATTTGTTTTATTGTTATGCCATTAATCGTCCTGTAAATGGCATTATAATAACTCTGTTGGGCTATAAATGCTATTATTATTTTATCTCTTTTTTTCACAGCTTTAAATGGTGGTAGCTGGGCTTTGTGCTTTACTGCTGTTTGAAGCAGTTGCATGTTGATGTTTTTTTAATATTGTTTCTAAATGTTTCAATAGGTCGGTGGATGTTGCGCCAATCGCTCCTATCACCACAGGTACGATCTGTGTTTTCATAGGTCACATTCTGTTGATCGCAATGGACAGGTCTCTATACTTAAGAATCTCTTCAGATTATTTTTCCCGCACTTTGTAGTCACTGGAGACGGCTACGTCGATGATGGTACAGATGTCATTTTTGGTGTCTTTAATTACTATGTGTGGTTTGTTTGAAGGCACTGTCCGATCCGTTATTATTATTATTATCGCATGTCTTCTCCTCTATTGGGGTTTGGTAGATGTGACCACTTGCGGGGGTGTTTTGCCAATTCAAATGATCATGCTGTTTAAGACAGGGTTTTTCGGAAAAGGTTGCATACTGATAGTCCTACTGAGTGTTGCATTGTTGACATTAGGTGACTTGGTAAATTGAGTTCTTTGGAGTGTTCTCTCACTAATTTTGGTACTACTCCTGTTGTTGAAATTACTATCGGATGTATTTTCACACTTTCTGCTTACCAGATTTGTTTTATTTCTTGGGCCAAGCTTTGGTACTTTTGTATTTTTTCGCTGTATGTTTAACTACCGCATAATCAATGAGGTGAACTGTTTTTTTTTCCATCTGCCATAATGTTCTATCAAACTTGTAGTGCGCCACGTGCCTATCTGTGTGGATTGATCTATTCCAGTATAATGTATATACTTCATTCTCTTTTACTGGTTCTAGATGGTACTTCCAGTACTGCCTATTTGGTGGTGTGTTGAATATTTTTCTTCAATGGCCTGGTGTAATACCTTGCCCATGTTGTAATGTCGCGTGGTGTATTCTGTTTGGCTGAGCTTGGTACATCCGGCTAGTATTTGTTGGGTGGTCTGGCTGTTACATTACATCACCTGCATAGGTCGTTTATCAGGTTTTCCTCTTTAAATGTGTTTGCGGTAATTCCCTGTTTCTACTACCTGGTCTTGTATAGACATGGAAAATCCTTCTGTTTCTGGGAAGGGTCTTCCATCTGTAAGCCACTTGAATAACTGCTCGATGTCGACATAATTATAGTTTACTTCGTTCGTTTACTTTCATGAAGCTGTTTCACGACTTGATAGATCCAGTGGTGTGTAGTTCCTGTCTGCATGTGCTACTGCTTTTATGAGTTCCGAGTTGTTTTCCTTCTGCCAGAAGTATTCTCTCATATTTATCTGTTTTTTGTGGAGGCTTGTGATGTCCACAATTCCGCGCCCTCCTTTCGTGGGATGGCCATTCTTTCACATGCGCTTTCTGGGTGTTTGTCAGCCGTAGTAAATGATGTTCTTATAGAGGTTTCTAACTCTTTTAGATCCGTTGGTGTCCATTTTAATATCCCAAATGAGTGAATTAGGGTCGGTATTGTGAAAATATTTATCGCTTTTGTTAAGGTTTTAGAATTATTACTATTATTATTAATATTATTATTATTATTATTATTATTATCATTATTATTATTATTATTCATATTATTACTCTGATTCTCAACATATCTTATTTTACGTCACCATCATGACGTTTTCAACTGATTTTACAAATGCTTTAAAATATCAAGCTGTCTAATGTCAACCGGTCAAATCTTAATGAAAGCAACCAACGAATTCAGGCTAGGTAGAAGGAGCTAGTCAAGGATTTGTTTCTCTCCTGAGTCTTATAGTCTGTAGTAAGGATCAACGTGCACTTGACCTAAGTCAATTTTGATTTTTTTACTGTTCTGTCGGTAAATTCCTAGCGTTAGTATTATTTTTTAACAGTGCTAGTGTTTGCAGATTATAGTGGCTTTAGATGATTTCAAAGCCTGGTCCTTCTCACGTAAAAGTCTAGTATGAAGGTAGATGTTTCCACTGGTAAGTATTATTATCATTTCGATACAATGCTGTCACTTTGGTAGGCATTGGTAGTCAAATGAGTCAAAAGTCGATTTGGCTTGGACTGGTCCAACGTTTCCCTTTTGTTAACATTGAAAGCCGCTTTTCAGTACTACGCCGATTATTGAACCATTCAAGAAGAATAATTACGTGAGGAACTATACTCAACATTAATTATTTCTCAATGGTTTTTAGATATTTCGAAGCATAAAGTTCAGTTATCAAACTGACGAAACCATCTCCATGATTCATCTATATTAAATTGTAATTTATAGGAAAATGCCAATAACTGATTAATTTTATTGCATCATTTAATTCACCCCCCCCCCTCCCCCGATCTCTAAGCAGCTTCCTAAATAGTTGGTGTTAGTTTTTTCCTTTATGGGATGGCGATCCTCAAGAGGCCCAGAAAGCTAAATTTGTATGATACATTGATGCATCATATGTAAAGATATCCAGTCTGAACATGATCGTTTTTTAATGGCCATTTAAAAAAATAGGCGCTCAAAATTACGACAGTTTAACGAGTTCTGTTACTTTCGGATAAATCGAGTACGTAGACTGGTCAAAAGTCTTCAAGTTTACCTGTTATTAGCATCGTCACGTCCGTTAAAGATTTCAAGGCATAAATCCATGATATAAATAATGAGTGCACATTACATCATATGCAATAGGTGATTATAATACAAATATGAGATAATTGATAGTTTATGTCCGTTTATTTGCAATCACAGGCCGATTTCTTAATCGGGTGAATGCAAATGGACCGTTTTCAAAACGATATTCGTATTGTGTGTAAATTGCTTTATGAAAATTCTATTGCCACATTTTTCAATGGAAGATTATCATGAAAGTCTTGGTACTATGGAAACCGCGATTCTCACAAAATTATTATTTGCATATACAGTGTGAATCTTCATAAAGTGCAGCTGCTAACCCTATTTAAATAAATCGTTACAACTTTTAAACTGAATGTCCTATCATATTGGAATAAATTTTGTAGTGATTGCAAATAATAGGCCGTACCAGTAAAGTGAAAATTTCCACGAAATTAAATGCTATAAATTTAAAATAAAGAGTAATATGCTGAAACTCACTATTTTTTCAATGATTGTTAAAACAATTGCTAAATTTCAATAAAAATTGTCCTATTTATCCTACCTTTTTTAAATGTTAAGTTATTCTCCATGTTATTAGCTTCCTAATGGTGAAAAATTGCAAGTTTATTACTCAGATACAAGTTTTTAAATCAGCGTTTCAAAAAGCAGTGAACTCAGTTCAACGCCAGAGTAGGAATAAAACAACAGTATTAACCTACATGAATCATTCATTATCTTTAACAAATAAAATCAAATAGACTTGTCTATAGGATAGTCATTTTGGCTTAATGCATCAAATGTTCAAAATGGCCACCCCGTTGCTGCAAACACATTGTAGCGCGAAGTGAAATTTGATGAGTTGCCCTACGAATCATCTCGGGATCATTTTTGATTTCGTTTGCAACACGCAAAACTTTTTCTTCAAGTTCCGCTTCGCTGTTTATGGAATTGCTGTACACCCTTTGTTTCATTGTCCCCCATAAAAAATAGTCGAGAGGTGTGAGATCTGGGGAACGCGCCGGCCACCCAACAGGTCCTTGTCGACCGATCGAGCGGCCTGGATAATTTTCATTAAGAATAGACCTGACAATCAGCGAGTAATGGGCAGGACATCCATCCATTTGAAGCATCATTCTTCGACGGGTTTGCAGCGGCACTTCTTCTAATAGCAAGGGCAGTTTAGTCCGCAAAAGCTCCAGAAATCTCTCTCCGTTTAATGTCCTCGGGAGTATTATTGGACCAATCAAAAAGTTGTCAATCAGTGCGGCCCTCACATTTACAGAAAATTTCACTTGAAATGTTGAAGCCCTATTCAGCCTAGGGTTTTCATCTTTTGGGCACCACTTATGTACATTACGACAGTCCACGATGCCGTCTCTCGTGAATTGAGATTCATCTGTCCACAGAATTGTTTTCGGGAATTCAGGATTGTCTCTTGTTTTTATTAAAATCCATGTAGACATAACGCACCTTGGACGCCAATCCACATCTTCATGCAAGTGCTGCACCCTTTGATAATGGTATGGATGCAACCCTGCTTTCCTTAAGATGCGCCAAACCGATTTCTGAGATACGCCATGACGTAACGCCAAACGTCTCGTACTAGTAGTCGGGTCAGCAAACAAATTATCCAAAATGGCTGCTTCGATAGCAACATGAATAATAACACCTGGTTCGCGGTGATCTCGAGGCAAAACAAGTCCAGTGTTAGCCAGTCTTCTATGTACGTCTTGGAAGTTACGGGCTGATGGAACAGGGCGTCGATTTGGAAATGCAGCTAGATAAGCTGTGCAAGCAGCTCTAGCACTCCCTCGGTACATTCCATAATAATAATGGATATCGGCAATGTGTGCCGGAGGGAAATCACTTATACGTGGCATCGCGACCAAAAAGCGAAAGCGTGATATGTAGCAAACGAAACTGATAAAGTTGGCAGGAGAAACACAAATAGCTGCCTAACTGCCCAACATTCAATTGTTGTTCAACTGGGCCCGCCTCCCCACTCGTACTTCAGCCCGCGCGACTCTACATTGAATCACCAAAAAAAGGTATCTACATGATAAACAATGGTGCCAAGCAAGACGATGCGCATGGGCTTTTTTATAAACACTCATAGAAACTGTTACATTTGATTAATAATTAATTTTTACTTTTATAAAGCTGATAACATGTAGAATAACTTACAAATAAAAAAAGGTAGGGTACAAGGGACGATATGTATAGAAAATTTGAAATTATTGTAAAAATGATGAAAAAAAAAACAGATTTTCATCAAAATTTTCTTTATTCTAAATGGATGCCATTACTTTTCCTGGAATTCTTCTTTTTTCAGGCACGTCCTTTTACCAGCAATCACTACAAAATGTATTTCAATATGATAGGACATTTAGTTTAAAAGTTGTAACGAGTTATTTCAATATGGTTAGAAGCTGCTACTAAAAATTTTAAAATATTCATACATTCATAAAAAATCAAATTCATGTTTTTTTGATGATTTATCCGTCGATGAAATAGAGTGTACTTTCCCTGATTTTGATATGTGCACTTTATGAAGACTCACACTGTATAACTTTGCAAACCTCGGCAGCTTCTCAACATTTGCAATTCAGAGATAATGTGTACGCTAGATAAAACCGAGGGCAATATAACTGATTCCAATTGTGTTTAGAAAAATCTTGTAGAGATATTACAAATGTGCTGAGTCAATACCCTTGACTTCATGATCAAAAACTGTTAAGAAAACATCACTTTATGTAACAACATCGAAATCCATAATAAAACGTTTTGTTTAGATCGTGTATATACGATGTCGTATAATACTGAATATCCAACCGACCAATCAGAATTCACAATTGCATGTTTCATGGGATATGACTTTTATAATTCAAAAGTAGCATTGAATTACCAGTAAATCGAGGAAGAATTGAAAGTAGTACTTTTATATGCCATGTCGGTCATTGACTTGAGAACTGTAATAACAATAACAAATACACGTTTATGTATATCGATACGAATAGAAAATCCTAAGAATTGTTTCGATCAATTTCATCAAAAATTCTCTTTTTTGACTATGTTAAAAAAACTATAAGGATGGATTTGTATAAATGATTACCAAACAGGTTCTAGAAGGATGAGGAAACATCCAAAATGTTTTTTGTTATTGCTAAAAATCGCCGACCTCGGAAGCTTAAAGCCCTTCTAAAGATTAACCTTGAAATAAATACCTATAAAAATACTCTGATGTCTAGGAATACTTAATTGTTAGAAACTGTCAAGGTTAAAAGTAGGTATTTTTGTCGTCTATAACTTTTGCGTAGGCCTATCAACCAACACTGCATAGTTTTTAAAATGTACGTAAAAAGTTGCCACGTCTTTTCTTATAAACAAGAGGCAATGGTGTTGTAATTCTTCCTTCCTTTTTTTTTAATTAAGTACACACACACACTACCCTACCCTGTGCGGTCCCTCGACAACCCTCGTTCCAGGCAATCTCAAACCTTGAGGAGTGAGGGGGGGGAGAGTAACTGGCTCTAACTCCCGTTCCCGCCCCCTGGCTTGGAGTGCGGCTGCGTGGCTCGAGTACTGCACATTTTTCCTCAAGTGTGTGCTGCCAAGCGAATACGCCTCGCGGAAGGGCGTGGTAGTCATTTCTCCCAACTGCCGGTTCTCGACTTTCATGGACGGCCTCTTTCTTGGCCTCCTTCGCTGGAAGCTTTGACCTAACCGCATTAAGTTGGTGCAGCCTTTGCTATTTCCACGTCGACTGTAGTCAGTTAGTCAGTTGGCAGTTTGACTTCCTCTCCTGAGGTTAGCCTCGTTTCGTTGCTCGACTCTGGCCATCTCAATCGACAGGCTTCTTTTTGTCCACCCTCTTGAGCGTACAACTATTGTCGGTCTTCTCCCCTTTTCGTTGGCCTCATCAGCTGCTAGTGCCAATTGTCTTCTTGCTGCAGCTGGCTTTTCGGTCTTTTATGCCGCCTTATTGTTTTTGGGTCGTAATCCAGCTGATTATCTCTTTTCGAAGAACTCTCGGGCGCTCTCTCTCTTCTGGATTACAACCGGTACCTGTCGGAGTTCGTCATGTGGCACTCTGTTAGGTACGTACCAGGGTGCGTCCACTCGCTCTCTGAGTGCTATATTTTGTTGAGCTTGGAGCTTCTTATTCCACGTTTTGGCCGCGTAGCCACAAGCTACGGCTGCGTATCTCATGATTTGGAGAAGCACCGTCTTACTTATGATGGTCTTATTCTTTAGGGATAGTTTACTTCTTCTGCCTACTAAAGGTCTTAATCTGGAGCGTACCATCTTCACTTTCTGTACCTGGCCATCGATGTGCTTCTGCCATGTGAGCTTTTGGTCCATCTTGACTCCAAGGTACGTACTGGAGTCCTTCCATTCGATCTCAACCTCTTCGTCTCTTATCCAGCCTCTCTCCACTCTGGTGGTCGTCATCGTGATATTGGTTTGAGGAAATCTTCGATTTCTTCGAAACAGTACCGCTTTGGTCTTTTCAGGGTTGAGCTGGGTCTTTCACTTGATGCACCATTCCTCTAGATTGGTAGTCGCTTTCTGCAGATATTTCATATTGTGGAGTCTTCGGGATGTCTAAACTGTAGATTGCATACATCCCTGCGGTACTCTTGCCTCCAAAGTCCTCGTCATCGAAGTTGTTTCACCAATCCCAATCAGGAATGTTCGGTGCTTCAAATAGGACTTCATCAGTTGAGTATCCAAGGTCTATCATCTTGTAGATAAGGCCGTCGTGCTAGACAGTAGCGAACGCCTTAGCTGCATCTAACCGCTCCCACTGCTCACCGAGTCTGGAACGATTTCGTTGCCATCTCGACCAGCCTTAAGACCTAATGCTCTGCTGAATGTTCGCTTCGGAATACGAACTGCTCATCTGGCACTACTTGGAGTTCTTCAGTTGCGTTCCTCAGTCTTCGTTCGATTACCCTTTCCGCAATCTTGCTCAATGCCATCAATAGGATTATGGGTCTATAGTTTTGGGGGAATCTTGGGTCCCTCCCAGGCTTCCTTCCAGTGTCCTGGAAAGTGACAGTGTCTCACGATGGCGTTGACAATGTTGGTGATTGCCACTATCGCTTCAGTCGGCAGCCTCTTCAAGACCCTGTCTCCACCTCTTAGAGCTCCTCTCAATCTTCGTCGATGAAGTCTCCGTTTTCATCTAGGTGAGGGTTGAGCGTACACTGTCGCTGTCTCGGTTGTGTATACCATCCCCCGTTCGCTGTGTATTGGAGGGATGAGCTGTCTTCGGTTTCTGAGTATCTTTGCCAAGTTCCACATTCCTGGATTAGCTGGAGATATTTCTTCGAGGTTCTTTTCCTAGGTGCTCTGATGGTGCTGCTTTAAGGCGTATCTTGCCTGTATTGTCAGTCTGTCTACCACCCCGATGTCCGTGGGGCTGCTGGTCTCCTGGGCCACTCTACGTGCTCTGTTCCTCTCGGTGATCTTGAGGTTTATCTCGTCAGGTAGATCCCTGAACCTGTTTGGTTGCGTTATATTTAACATAGCCTTAATCTTCCCTTATAGGTCCGTGACCATCTCCTGAATATCTTCAGGGCTGTCAATCTGAAGCAGTGGTCCAAGTGAGTAGTGCAGCCTGATTCTAACTCGCTGCCAGTCCACTCTCTTCACTGTTCTCTGATCCACTGGTGTTGTCCCATCTGCCAAATGTAGAAAAATGGGGTTGTCGTCAGGGCTTCTTGCAAGGCGCCGATGGTCGTGCGCAGGTCGATTTATTTCAGAATCGCCATATCTACGACATCTGTGTCGCACAAGAAGATGTTCAAAATGTAACCCTGCTAAACGTCTACCATGGTGTTCGGTTTTACAAATATAGCGCCTAAGCGTAGACTTAGCTTGACGGCCAAAGAACTTCACAAGGTGGGGGCTGCTTGCTCCGTATCAAATATTAGAGAGACTGCTTAAAAATCTTATCTTTATTCACTGGCTGAGACAAACTTACTCATTGAAAACACTCGAACTTGCAAAAAACCATGTTCAGTTTTAAGAAGAAAAGTAAGGCAAAGGTAAAAAGAGAAAAGGATGTTATCCCTTGTTTCAAATAAAAGTTATGGCAGCGCAAAAATCAAAATCATGATCAATGTATGGAGTAAACCCAATAGAAGGTGTCATCTAGGCAGTGCCACATATTTGACTACGTAAAATTAAATACAAAATCAAGTACACTCTAAGAATTTCGGTCAACAATACTCAATAGTTAAATATCTATGAAAGAATTAATTAAAATTATATTCACCTGTTTACAACAAGGTTTTTTTCTCAAGGGAAATGGGTGGCTTCGAGACAGCCAAAAAGCTGGAGGAGTGCGAACGGTAGTTTACCTCAATGCCTTCCCACGCTGAAGAGGTTAAAATCCCATACAAAATTGAGCGGGTAGCACCCAAGCTAAAACAACTGAACGAAAGGTAGGTTCAAGAAAGGGTGTCACTCCATAAGCTGGTGATTCGGGCCAAATTTTCTCAAAATCTGGAAATCAATCAATCTACCGATACACCATCACCTCAACAGGAAAAACGACTGACGCAGAACATCTAACTTTTTAAAAGAAAGTTAAATGAGTGGCCTTGAAGATGTTTTACAGTAAACCAAATATTCTTAATATACTCGTATAGGTTAGGCGCTGATTGAAAATGCGCGGACCCTGGAAAACCAAATCTGCGATGGACCAACGATATTTTATGAGGAAATGTCTGAGATGGTCATTGATGAAATGTTATAACGTTAGTTTCCAAAAGACTTCAACACAATACTGACCCGCTAAGGAAGAAAAATATGGTATGTGTGAAATCATACTTTCAGGATCAGATAGTTTCGAGCTCAATCATAATAATAATAATAATAATAATAATAATAATAATAATAATAATAATAATAATAATGATAATAATATTAATAATAATAGTAATAATAATAACAATAATAATAATAATAATAATAATAATGTTTATTGGTCCAATTACAAAGTTTTCGTATAAATAATAACCAATAAACATAATATACCTAAAAAAGTGTACGCTTGTACTTGGGTTTTAACCGAAGTTGAGTTATATTAATACAATAAATTTTCATTAAGTATAGTAGTCAATGTATAAATTTGCATCATTTTATGAATAAAAAACATATAGGTTTTTAGTGTCAACAAACTTATGGATTTGTAGCCTTGGTTGATTTAGGATCCATGATTTTAATTCAATTTTCAAACGTTTTATACATTTTATATGTTTAAGGTTTGCAGGAATAACATTATAAAATTTGAGTATAGAAAATATAATGCTCTTTGGCTGATAGTTTTATTAAGTCTAGGAAGTAGTGCAGAGGTTTCTTTGAATCGCGTTTAAAGGTTGCGGCTGATAGAAAGTAACAATTTTGGATTTTTTGTTAAATATATTATTGTATGATAAAAATAGATTTGTCGGTAGTCGAAAAGCTGAGATTAATTGTAAAGATTTTCTGAGGGATAACATTTCTTTTTGTTCAACATAACTTTCAAAATCCAATTCTGCGTAATTTCAATCTTTTTATACTAATTATTCATGACTCCCCCCAAGCTAAGTTTCCGTAAGATAGTAGTGAATGAACAAGGGCATGATATATCATGTGTAGATATTTTCCGCTTAAAAGACTGCTGAAATATTTCACTTTCGGAATAAGGTATCTTAATTTTTTTACTAAATTTTCAATATGTTTATTCCATCTTAGATCTATGAATACCCCTAGGTATTTGAAATTATCAACCGATTGCATGTTTCTACAGCTGTTCAACGTTTTAATTTAGAATTGATTAAAATTTGGGGAAGATCTGTTGTCGCAAGAAAATGTAATAAAGTATGTTTTGTTGAAATTGACTGTTAAAATCCTTTCCGTGAAAAAATTTGTAACCTTTTGAAAATCTAATACAATTTTGTTTTTTAAAGAAGTCCAATCTTTGTCTGAGTAAATAATTACCGTATCGTCTGCGAAACCAATAATTTCTCCATCGTTTTTTAACTTAAAAAGGTCATTAATATGTAAATTAAACAGCATTGGTCCTAATACGGTTCCATGTGGAACTCCGCATCTAACAATCATATTTTCACTCAGTGTACTGTTGATGTTCATACATTGTATCCTGTTTTCTAAATAACTTTTCATGAGTTGATAAGTGACTCCACGAAATCCTAAATTTTGCAAGGTTCTTAATAATTTTTGATGTGTAATACTATCGAATGCTTTGGTTAGGTCTACAAAAAGGCATGCTGTTGACTTATTATTATCAACACACTGGTAAATTTTGGTTGTTAACTGAATAAGTACATCTTGACTTGATTTCGCTTCCTGGAATCCATATTGCTCTTCAGATATGAGATTGTATTTTACAATAAAATCTAAAAAGCGTTTTTAACAATTTTTTCGAACATTTTTGAAAAGTTTGTCAATACTGAAATTGGGCGATAATTACAAGGTTTCTGTTTATCTGCAGATTTAAATACAGGTTTTATTATTGCCTTTTTTAATTGGGTCGGGAATATTCCTCTTTCCATGCAGGTGTTTATAAGATATGCTAATACTTTAGAAATTTTATAATTTATTTGTATTAGAGTGTATGCGGTTACATTATCAAATCCCGGTGATTTCTTAACTTTCAGTCGCTTTATGATATGTTCAATTTCGTATTGATCGGTCTGTCAGTTACGGGGAATTTTGCAATATGGTTTTCGTATATATAAGTTGTGTTTCATTTGAAATGTCTTCTGCCAGATTCTCACCAATTTCAGAAAAATATTTACAAAATTCATTGCCTGTTTCAATATCGCTTTTTGTAAGTCCCCCATTTTCTTTTTGTACGGCAGAAATTTCTTGGCATTTCTGAGAATGTTGTATGTTTTCTATGAAATGCCACATTTTGGCCGAAGAATTTTGAAGTTTATCGAAATTTTAATTTAGCCTCTTTTATAATTGTGGTTAATTAATAAATAATGGATAATAATAATAGATCAATAAATTATGAAATATGCCAAAAGAAAACCATTGGAAAGGGTTTGGCCTAGGAATCGGCATTATACCATTAATAAAGAGAAATTCAAATTACTAGTTAATGATCAAAACAGTAAAAAAAGGTTACGTGATTTTGGCAAGTTACAAAGTGAGAATTTAATAAAAAATACTATCCCGGAAATTTCTTGTATCTCTAGATTAAGGGCCATTTCTTTTATTACCAGGAAAATAGGTTTCATGTGCAAAAACTGTCTACCTTGAAATAATATACTTAATACGAGTATACTTGAAAATCTTTATTCAACATTGCTCGCTCTCTGAAGGTTGACGCCCCTGAAAATAAAAAACAACCTATACAATTTTGACAATTGGTGTGAAATGCATTGTTTTAAATTCCGAAGGAACAAATTAATCAAAGCGTCGAATTATTCTCCGGAATAATTACTAAGCTTGATTGCTAACAACTTATTTAGTATTCTGTCATTACAAATACAAACTACGTACGTAATTGAGATCTATATATTCAATTGGTAGATCTGTAAATTAGCTCTTGTTTGTCATAATTAGGCATCGAGGTAGTTAAAACAATGGAACGATTAGTTGCCGAAATTATGTTCAATCAAATAATAATGAGTTTGTGGATATTCGCAAAGGGTTTCTATAAAACAGATTGTAAGAAAGCTGAGGAACGAGTTTTTACTTTTGATGGTGTCCGCCGGCTATTTAAGTTTGTACAGGATAGAGTTGAACTCTATTGGATGATTGTAAAATTTAGGAAAGTGGTCTGTACAAGGCAAAGAGAAGAAGCGTCCTTTGTCAGTGTTCACCCGCCAAATCAAATGCAGCTTGCTCCGGCGAATTTTTTTTACACCGGAGCGGCATGGCAAATAGAAGCCTTAAACGTCAGGACACCGCGGATCCCATAGAAATGTTTTGAATTGCATCAGGTTAGGATAAATAGTTCCTCTCTAGATCGTTTCACAATTTTACATCCTCGGGATAAAGGAGGGGTCGTATCGGCCAGTTCTGAATGTACGAAGTTCGACACGGTTAGGATGGGAGACCGAAGTCAGGCGGGTCTGTCTAGCAGGCACAACCTACGGCGGCATCATGCAAGAGAGGTCTGAGAAGCAAAGCCCGTTGGTGTAGTGGTAGAAGAGAGCTGGATCGCAGCCACAGAATTTCCTTCCGGTCCGATCCCAAAAAAAATAAACGTCTCTGGAGCAGGAAAGACTGCTGCGGACAAAAGTCACAACTGCCCCGTTCTTTATCAGATTGGAGTGCACCTAGTAATTTAGGAAGGTAAGATGATTAATCTATGCAGATTTTCGCCAAGGAAAGCATGGCAAAACGATCACATTTTTTTTATACTCCCACGAAGGCCTAAGGCCTAAACACCCATTGGGCACCGTGGGGCTATAGGGGGATACAGGGGAAAGGGGGAACGCCACACGGACTCTGGCGAGGGAACACGTGTGCTTGCAACATGCACACATTCTGGCTCCGTCTACGAGATCCGCCTGGTGGTACCTCCGCGCTCGACAGTCAGAGAGCGTCTACCACCTAAGGACAATCACAACATCCATAGCCAAGAGAAAAATTTCTCCTGGGATAGGATTCGAACCCGCACAACGCACGGCGACTGATCAGGAGACCGAAGAGTCTACTATTGCGGCCACCGCTGCTGCCTGAACGCTGAACAAGTGGACAGCTCTAATTTAGGAAGATAAGATGATTAATCTATGCAGATTTTGTCTCCGCCAATGGCGGGACGATCACATTGCAGGTAGTGATGAACAGCGTCAATGTTGCTGTTAATCCCGCAGATGTTCGTGAAACAAATTTTATCAACGGTGTTGTTCCCTCGACCCAGACATGCCAGGAGTGAAATGAGTATACGTCCAGTAAATTGTAATTGTAATTGTCAAATTGTATCAAGCTCAATTTCTCAAGATGGATTAATCAGAAATTAACGTGTGTTCAAAATCTTAATGGTCGATTCTTGTGTCATAGATATAGATAACGCTTTTGAAATTGCTGGAATGGAAGAACTTTCGACTAATCCAAAAACGAGTAGAATTTCCTAAGGTCAAAAGCTTTAAAAAGCTCTAGCTGTTCGCTCGCATTACTCCGCTGATATTGCACCAATTTCAAAAAATGCTATTATCTCCTTTCTGTTGAAAGCCAACAGAATTTTCCGCGCCTATTGAACATGGGGTCAAGTAGATTAGAACTTAATGATGTATCAAAACGAGTAACAGAGCAATGAACTTACATCGGTAACTTGAAAAATGAGACTATTGGTCACTATCAGGGTAACAAAATTGTGCCAAACATTTCTTCCTTATTTCAACAGCTACAAAATCATCCTTTCTGTGCTCAAGGATCAGAAAAATATAAAAAAAAACAGTTTAGTTGTATTTCAGCTCATAAATCCTCTACTGATCGGTTTCAAAAACCATTGAAGCATTAACTACTATAATTTCACGAAATGGCGTCTCCAAAACTTCATAAAAATAGTTGAAGTGGTACTTAAATTACGAGTTGACAAAAGCCGCTAATAAAGAGGTGTCTTCTACGTATTAAGAGACAGATAGACGCACATATTTAGAGTAACAAAGATTTCTGTGTCGAAAAAATATGTTCTATGAGACTCAAACCGCAGAGTATTTTGCCTGTGGTGCAGAAATGTTCTAATAGAGATGGTTTATGAGTTCAAAATGTTCACCTGTCTCAACCCTTTCACGAGATTACCTATTTACTGCGAGTGAAAGGGATTTGGTGATAAACCTGCCATTTAACCCACTTAACATGAAATAATTCCTTTTAGTTTATAAGCCAATTCATATATGAGCTTCCGTCCGGTAACAATAAACTTTATAGATGACACCTTTTAGAATGGCACTTGCACGTGTTTAATTGAGAAAGGTACGGAAACGAACTATATATAAGTATACCTATCTTTCATTTCATGGAACTTGCAAAGATAGAAATAGAGAGAGAGGATGCTTACATGATGAATGTCATCAAATACAGAAACATTCACCAAGCAAATGCCAGCATATCTCATCTTATAATATGACAAGGAAGATGAACTGTTACTAATAACTTTGCATCTTACGAATATATTACGCATATATGTTTGCAAGAAGCATGACGTGTTATTTTCACGGTGACACCGAAGACAAGGTGCGTCCTGAAGATCTAATCTTTTAGACAGATACTGCACAGACACTAAGGTAGCGGAGATTGTGCGTCTAGATATCTCAGCCGTAATGGAAGTTACTAAGCATATTTACAATTTCTTTTTTCCCATTCCCGAGATGGCGTTTTATCACGTCAAGTAGCTTGAGATATTTTTATAAACTACTTGTCCTGAATTGAAAATAAAAATACTTGAAGCGTTTATTTTTTATTGTTGCACTTGACTAGAGGTAAGGTATTTCCAAACTACTTGAAAATTGATTGCAAATTATATTTTTGTTCTACTAAAGACATTCAACTACCATCTCAAATGACGTACGGAAACAGCTTTGCCAAACAAGAAAACACGAAATCTGTAGATAGTGTCGTTGAAATTCGGTAGTTTCAAGGTCAAAATCGGTAAGAAGAAAAAAATCAGGGCCGCCGTAAATCGAGGACTTTTGGGTAATCTATGAAAAGCATAGCGCGAGTACACAATACAAATACACAGGTTTTATAGAAATATAGAAACAAATTAAAATTAAACTTAAAAGAAAAAAAGCTCAAAAACTAATTTTATACATTTAACAAGAACAAAATGTAATTACCATGTAACTTCAGCTATTATACATGTTGTATAACAGGCACAACTTAAAAATAATCATTATTCATTACTTTTAATCAATTGAATATATTACAGAAATTATCAACTAATATCCTGACTACTTGAATTTTCAAATACTTGGCAGGCAGACTGCTAATACTTGACTTGGGCGCAACTTGATTTAGACCAGTTTTCCCTCTTGCCGTTAAAATGTACATTAATGATGATAATAATATACATACAATATAAAGGATGAGCAAATAAGTATAAAGTACCGACCCATAAGAAGCATTGCCTGTACATGGAACAATTATGTTACACTATATACGAGTATTATGTTCCGTCCTCGTCGAAGTAAATATTTAGAATACATATTGTAGTACCCCGTAATTGTACCAAACCCTCACGATTTCAAAGCGCGCACGCAGCGAAGGAAAGCGGCATTGCGCCCCTCCCCCCTAGCTTCCTCCCGTCTGGTTACCTATAAACACTCATTTCTCAGTTTTTGAAAGTCTCGAGGTTACTCATGTGGCAACCACTTTCAGTTTTACCGTATTTGACGCCCCAATGTCTGTGCAGTCAAAGTATTTATTTGTCACTGTACAGTAACTTTACCACGGTGCCTCGGCTCCCAGATGGATGAAGTCGGTCTTAGCAGAGAGTGTCACAATTGACAGCACACAGTACATGAAATGCGTCTACCTCTCCGCCTGCTAAATTATAGTAGTCTCAGGCTCGCGGCAGGGTGGAGTGCGTTTTCCGAGATACGTCACAAATCTCTTATGCCAAACAATAGCTTTGCTCAAGCGGCGTTTGAAGTGAACCAAGTCTCCACACCCTAAACATAACTATGTTATTACGTTATTTGCTTATTACCATGTAACGTATGGTGATTTTTGAACCAATGTACGACATATTACCTGTTGCTAAAAGCCCTAACTTGAGTCGTTACAGTGAAAATGTAAATTTAGTTGACACATACATTGCGTACAATTTGTGTAGTTGTACACAACCTATCGTTCACTATTGCAGAGCGTTAGTAGTATGTTGTTGCAACCATCTTTGAACATCTGCGATATGTATTCTAAATATTTACTTCGACGAGGACGGAATATAATTACACGATCAAACGAACTTACCTGTAAGTGATGTTCGATCTTAATTATGTCAAGTCCTCGTCGAAGTAAATAGCTCCCTCGCTCCCTATTTATCACCCAATTGTTGCAACAACTTGGCTTTGAAGAAAATGAGTGTTTATAGGCGACCAGAGGGGTGGAAGGTAAGCGTGAGGGGCGCGGTGCCGCTTTCCTTCGCTGCGTGCGCGCTTTGAAATCGTGGGGGCTTGGTATAATTACGGGGGTACTACAATATGTATTCTAAATATTTACTTAGACGAGGACTTCACATAATTAAGATCGAACATCACTTATAGGTAAGTTCGTTAGATCATGTAATTATATAAATAGAGATACAATTAATCAATGAATTATTTGATGTTCACATTTACAATTAATTTGTGTAAGGTTTGGCCTTGCCTGAGAAAAAATCCATTCTTTTAACTCCCCCTGAAATGTCTCGCAAAGGGTAGACCCTTTCTGAATGGACTTAAGTCGCTGTTTCGAAGCATTTCATAGAGCTACAGTTTTACGAAGGTTGTTGAATGAGCATCGAAAAAGATAGGACAGAGTATTGAGGCACTCTTGAGGCTTGAACACAATAGAATCACTTAGATTGAGTATGGAGGTACTACAAGAAGTAGAAAATAGGGTTGAATATAAAGAAAGTGGAGACAAATGCAGTAAACTGCACATACAACCCAGTGAACATATGACGCCAAAATGACGTCATTATTCGGTCACTTTTGGTCGGAAACGTCATTGATTAAAAAATGACGTATTTATTGAGGCCATTTTTATGATAACAAGACGTCCTTTAAACGGCTGTCACCTTGACGTATGTCTTAGGACATTCAGTACTATCCAAATATTAATAACTACTTTTTGTTATCCATAAAAAGTATTCGACTAAAAATATCTTGTTAACATGACTTTTCTAATAACGATACTCAATGTTCAGGTATTCAAAATTGCCCTCTTACATCATGTTTTATTCCCGTAAATAACAAATTTATTAGAATCTCCTCTATATAACAATGAACAAGTTTTTGCTAGAATATTTGTGATCAAAAGCGGTAAACATTCAAATGTTGGAGCTGTATATCATTCAGCCGAAACATCACGATTGTGCTTGGAGGTGAGCTCGACCGGAGTCCAAGCTCCATGCGTTTGCGCCGTTTGGCAATGCTCCGTCATCTTTGACGTACTTTGTGGTATATTTTAGCAGGGACGATAGTATTGCCACATTGTCACCCAGTAAACAAGAAGTGTTTTGGCTTCCTCTGAAAAAGCAACGCGATTTTGATAAATTGCTACAAACAAATTCTGAACCTACGGAGGACTGAAACGTGTTTGAGATTGAATGGTGATTTCTAGTTCTTTATTAACTATTTCAATACACTTTGTGCAAATGCTCCTGAATAATTGCGGAGGGAGGTGATAACCGCGTCTTGAAAATAGAGCTTTCAGTTGCGGTAGGCAAGTGGGATATGAGTTTCGGCGTCTTTCTATCACCCCAGAACTGCTTGTGGGGCGTGGTTCTCACATCCTCAATTTTTTAGGAGCATTTGGATACACAGCGCGTGATAGATGTCATATCCACGTCATGCAGACGTCATTTTGACCTCGTATTTGGTCCTTTATACGACGTACTATGACGTCATATAATGACGTCATTTATAAGTCATATAATGACGTCATTTATAGGTCATTTTTGTTGGTCGGCGTACGTCAGTGGTACCCTGAATATACCTAGCTGCTCCCAGGGATTTCATTCCACCAACCAATTCGGACTAGGTAGAAGTTGCAAGTATACAATTTGTTTGTACCCAAAATTTCATAGACAGTAGCCAGGTTACAAATTCGTAGAAGTCTAACACTCTTAAACCGTCAGCTTCTCAGTTATTGACATTTCATATTGGATTCATATTTTTCTGCGAGAAAATGGTGTAGGTTTCCGTAGAATGCAAAAAGCAGTTTGAACTAGGAACATATTTATCTTTATCGATAAGCGTTAATATATTATAGTCATCGGCGTCGCGAATGGGCATATACCTTAACGTTGGGCTTATAGCTGGACAGCGTTGATGTGTTTTGATTTATTTCAATCCTTTTCTTGTTTCTTTGACTGACCTGTATCAATCTAAGGTTTATTATCAGAATTGTATACCCTAATAAAAATACTGAAAAATGAAAAATGTTGGTAGTCAAGCCAAATTTTTTGACGGATACTGGAAAGGTCAACCGAAACTTTAACTTTGGATTTTATCTACTCCAGTTTTAAATCTGAAAGATCTTTATTTTCGGGTTATAAATGTTTATATTATACTCTACTAGATATCTGCTTTGAGCCAAGAAGTTGCTCTACAACTATACTAGAAAACCAAGTAGAATTTAAGCAACTTCAACTTTTTTTCCGATATCAGATATCCCATCATTACTGCTATTTGATAAAGACAAGTTTTCGTATATTTCACCTTCCAAAATCACGAATTAATCACAGTTGTTCATGTGCTATAGGCTATACCATCAACAATTATTTATCTTCGTCTCTTTGCCTTATTTGATTTATCCCTGTTGATCAATAACTGAGTGATTCACATCGTAACACAGATAGCATTTGTGCCCTGCTGAGTACACACAGTACAACTGGCTTCTTGAATATCCTTTCCTGGGAAAACATTGTATTGCTTTGTCAATGCAATGTAAACATTACAGGCTCCTTCTAATCTATTCGAATTCGTTTCATTTCACCACGAACCAGAAGAACTACTATTAGTTACTCTTAAACAGTGAATTTCATAGTAAGTTCAAAGCTCAAAAGAAAAATTTGCACTCGAACGCCGCTTCCTTTCGCTTGCTGCTGCCTGCTCAGGCATTTATTGTCCACTGGCAAATGAGACTTTGCGAATTTAAACCAGTGACTATGTCTATTTTGAGTAAATGAATTTGAATACACTTTAGGTCTTTCATCGAGGAACTACAAGGACTACAGCTTCTGATGTTTGATCTGTAGAGATTGGTTTGTCATATGCCACACATATCCTTTTTCTGATTTCTGTGCCCTTTTGTTCTTGAACAAATATTTTAAAGTAATGAGCGGGAGGTACTTTGAAAGTAGAAAAATTTTATGGCGGCAAGTTACTTTAAAGTAATCTAGTGTAATTAACAACTAATGAGAACTGGTATTGTGATAGGCAAAACGTGACTATTACGATCCAAAACAGAACACCAGAAAAATTCACTCAGTTACATAAATCAACAAATGGAGCACAATCGTTATCAACTAAAAGGTGTGCCTGAATTCGCCAAGGTGACTGGCATTTCAATGATACATATTATGCGTTCATTTTTACATTAAATATAATACATGTGATTAAGCAATACGTTTTCGCACAATACACCTTATTGTATAATATTTTCAAAGCAGCTTTTTCACTACATTTCGACAGAATTAAATCTAAATATAACTAATGTGAAGATAAAACCCTATGCCCGGAAATTATGGTTTATCTAAAGAACAAGTACTTTCATGGTACATTCACCGACAAAGATCTTTATATAAAACATTTTATCGGTAACATTAAGTGGTTAAAAATGTGGAAATGTTCACCATAAATAGAAAATACGCAATCTTTAAAGGTTTTGGTGTTTCCAAATAATAACTGTTAGTATTGGAAACGTATCTTTTTACATGTATAATAAATATGTGAATTATACATATTACGAATATAAGAGGCAATGGCGTGTGCGAAAGCCTTTCTTCTGCAGGATTATCAGTGGAACAAACAAAAATTCTCTTCTGCAACACCAACTCCTGCGGTACTGCATGGATAAGGTACTCAGCCTGATGTTACCTTCCTCAAGTGATTATATTTAAGAAACTGCATTAGAAACTATATTGAAAAATAAAATCAGATGTATCTATTATTCAAACGAAACGTTCTATGATAATAAACAGAAAATATATGCCACCTATACCTACAGGTCTGCTGTCTTTCCACTTACCAGTCTTGTCACCACACGTTCTCAGTAATCGCCAGATTTCCATGTTTTATAGAACAACGTTGTTCTGCGACCAAAACTTTTGAAAATGATTTCGAGAGTTTTTCGAATGTTCAGAAATATATTTCTTCATATTCTACAACACAACATGAAAGCTTCCAGTTTTGTGTGTATAATTTATCACACGGAGTCATACCTAACGTCAATCGACGCATTTTTATGCTAATAAAAATGTAATAATTATTTTAGCAACCAAAAAAGGTTGAAATTGACATTTTTGCTTTCGGCCTCTGTAACCACGGCCAACCGCTGACAGCGCTGTTTTGTGCTCATTAGCAACTCATTATTGCGGTATAGGTCTAGTAGTATTGGAGACTGACGAACGGAAAAAAGTTCATTTATTGCTTTTCAAATTTCGAAGTCAATACATTCCTTTAACGTAACAAAAATAGCTATTTTTTCATTTTGTCAAATATTTCACATTAATTACATTTCTTTAAGTATTCTGCTTTTATTCTATGTGTGGTACAAGTTCTGACTTTTTATTTTTATAACGTATTATGATGCTTAGTAAGTGCGGTATCGTCAGTCGTTCCTACAATTGTAGCGCTCTATTTTGAGGTTTACGTCACAAAAACTAATTTGCATCAAGTTGTTCATGCTCTTGATTTATCCCATCTGAAATATTCTACAAGTCAAAAAGAAAGCAAAGCCTCACAATAGGGGAGCGCTGACGTAGACACGGAACAATAGAAGTCTAGGAATACCAAAGCCGTTTTGAAGGTCAGAAAGGACTCTGAAAATCAAGGAGGTCATATAGGCATCCTATGATCGTAGGAATGACTGACGATACAGGCTCTTAATTAGTTTTTTATGTAATAATTCTATTACATGTGAAAAGTATTTATCATTATAAGTGCTTACTTTTGCTCCAAAAGAATAATTTCGAAAAAATATTCTTCGTTTAACTTAACATGCTGTTTTTAGTTTATTTATTTAATTATTTTTGCTGAGCGTAATTATTTAATATAATTATATAATCAAACATTTAATTATTAGATGATGAAGAGATTTTACTGTTGTGTTATTTATGTGAATTTCGATATGAATATATTATATGATAATAAATAAAATTCTGCATTACTGTGTTTTTCGTTTGAAATAATAATATAAATATATTAAGAAAACTGCGAAAAAAGGCAGCACATTTGTTCTTGCAGAGTATAACATTAGTAAATCAGATGTTACTGCTTTTTGAGTTGCAACAATTAAAGACGGAATGTTATTTATCATAGGCCTCGTCAACAATTATGATCCGTTGTCACATTTAAAAAACTCTCTATAAAGCCATGTAGCTATGAAATATTCATTCACTTTTGTTCTGTCGTCATTTTGTTAAGAAATTCCAGAATTTTAAACTCAATTTTCTTAGACTTCCATTTTTACACTTTACTGCTTTTTACTTAAGTGCGGCAGTATGGTCATTTGGAAAATTCAAAATACTGCCCGGAAGTAAGCCACTGGTGGGTACCGTCAGATTTCTCGCATGCTTCCGCACAGTGGAAAAATGCATTTTCACGCTAAAATTAGTAAAACCAAGCTCATATATAAATTCCTATTAGTACCACAATTTGATCAAATTAATAGTGAAGTGTGAATATCGGAAACGGTAACGCACTAATACGCAGTTAATATCTATAATTTAATATCAGCCACTTTTTACGGAGAGATAATGAGATAAATTGTATGTTTAAATCATGTACCTCCTTAATATTTAAGCGCACCTTCGCAATAATTGAAGTTCCTGAATCAATTTCGTTCATTGTGGCTCCCATAAAAACCTTAAGCAGACAAATCTCTACGTAGGTGTAAGTTTAGTCATGGCGAATATCGCAGCTGTAAGGCTTTGATACACGACACACAATACATATCTAAGAAAACGTAATAATATCTTCGTCCAAGAACTGACCGCAAATTCCAGATTACACAAAGATATCTACTAAAAACTACACGGAAAATCTAAAAATAAAAAAATAGGGGCTCCCATTTAAAAATCTACAGTGCAATATCTTATTTTTGGATCACCCTGTGTTGTACGGCTATAGATGAAAATGCATCCCCTAGAAATCAAAATTGACGAGTCAGAGAGCTTTTCCCAAAATGTACCAAGAGATTCACAAAAAGGGGTGCGTCCTTTTCGTTGGGCCACCCTGTATCTTCTCAGCACGTGATGTAACCAGATATTTCCAGTCGGCTGCCTAACTATTTCAACTTTTAAAAAATTGAAGCTGATACGATCTATTTATACTTCCATGCAGGACATCTCAGCAAGTGTGAGTGTGCCAAATAGAAGATTAAGCAGCTTTTCTGATTTCACTTACATATACATTATTGTTGATGAAAAGAAATCATGAATAAAAGAGAACCTAGACCAGTAGCACTATAAGCGTTTGTTTTGGGAATTCCTTGCAGTTAAAACGTCAATAGGAAAACACATATTTTTATACTTATCGTTAATTTAAATCGATCATAAAATACACTTTAAGTGTTTATTACTTTGACCATCGAAGTAACCGCTAATAGTGATCATAAAGATAATGAAGGGAAAATCCCAATTAACCTACGATTGTGAAAAAAAATGCGTCAAGTAAGTCGACTCGGCACTAACTACGCAATGGTGTCATCAGTCCATAAGGTACTAAGTTCAGTGCAATTTAAATTAGAACATGTACCACAGAGAAATTAAATGAATTATGTCAGTCAAATAGACATGGACATTCTTTCTCTGCCTTACCGGTAGTTACTATCCATCTGGCAACGTTGTCCGTTCCCACATTCTGCGCGGCAATACGGGTATATTAGTCAACCGGACCAGTACGCCGGGCGGCGAGCTCAGATATAACAGGAGTACGCGGATCGAAACTATTTCTCTACTTGTAAGTGCTACGAGTAAATGTATGATACCTATGTAAAATATGGAGAGTGGGTGCATAGAATTACCGCGGTCGGGAGTATATAAGTATACCCTAAATATACTAAGACCAAAATAATCCCCGAACCTCAATCCATACTCAAGTTTTTCTAAAAATGATCAGAACGTCAAAAAACTGAGATTGAGTAGTTTTTATTTTTTTCGTTTTCGGCTTTTTTCTCCGCTGCCACTGGACGAATTCTCAAAAACTACTACTCTTCATCCTTGGCGTAGTAGCAAGCTTGTGTGAAACGGGCCAAGGATTAGCGAACAGACAGAGCGACAAACCGACAGACAGCCTGACGTGAGTTAGATAGTTTTTCGTAATGTACATGTCATATGATATCCAAAAAATATAGTGTCTCATTTTAGAAAAATTTTGCGATTACAATACTTCCTCACCCAGTGGCTTTGGAAGTAAAATGTATAGCGATAGTGATATAATATATATAATAATGACCCCAAAAAATATAGGTCACATATCTTCACTCTTGTGTGAAAAATCAGACATTGTTTCCAAACGTATCTATTTTATGAGGTGATAAATCTAGCGATCTTGGGGGTCACTCAATGGTACCTCTTCTACCAATCCATCTATCTGGAAACGTCTGATCTAAATATTGTCGAACACGTAATGCGTGTATGAACCTCGTGATAAATTAGATGGGATTAGAATCGGACCAATATCGGCAGTTATGACGATTTACTACGCCATTTAAGAAAAAGGAACATTCGTCGGAAAAGCAAGTGTTGAACAGAAAATGTTCATCGTTTATAATTCGTTCAGTCATATCTTCACAAAATTGTAATCGCCGATCAAAACCGTCTTCATTAAGTTCTTGTCCCAGCAGAATTTTATACGGATGAAAACTATGGGCCTTTAGAATCCGTTGGACAGTACGTCGACTACACACAGTCTCCAATTTGCGGGTACTTAACGTAGGATCTACATAAACTTGCCCTAAAACCCCCACTTCTATTGCTTCGTTCCTTATGCGATTTTCAATGTTGCGTTTTTTATTGGCGACTGACCCAGTTTCCCGAAATTTAGCTACAAGTTCTAGAACATATTTTCGATGCACGTTACCGTTCTTATGTCGCTCATTGAATATTTTAGCCGTTCTATTAGGGCACTGATTATTTCCGAAAAATATTTCGATAATTTCAACTATTTTTGCTGTGGAATACCATGGTTAATTTATGTAAATAAGCGTTACAAGTTATTTTAGCAACAAAGTTTGGTCAAATCAATCGCAAACTATGTACTAAATTCCAATTTAAAATAAGTACGAGATATTTCCTTATCTTTCTTCAAGAAATAACTTTTTTGCCACAAAAAAACGCTCCAATAGTTATTCTCAACAAATATTTTGTAATATATTGTTAATTCCGTATGTATTTTGTATGTCAACTTTATAAAATATCAAATGGCGTGTCATACTCTACCCACATTTATGTATTAGTTTAGACGATTTGCGAGAATTTCGATTGGTAAATAATTTTGGATCGATTTTCCTCAGTTAGGAAAATTAAGAGCCGCCCATGGTACGTAAACGCGAACAACGGTGACTACAACTGTAGCTTATTAAATATTTTAAGTACAGTATATCAGGAGATTTCATACCAACATTGTATTTGGAAAAAGCTGCCTGGTAATATGAGATTTATTAATTAAAAACTTATCTTGATTGTTAAAAACATACACATATATTTCATATAAAAACAATGCGGATATATCATGTATATCATATCCACAATGCTGACATCAGAGATGATCTACTGGTTTTTGCAATATTTAATGATAAAGTACAATACAGAAATGGTTTGACCATGTACAGTGAATGGAAATACTTGTATTCACTTTGATCTGAGGCCTGAAGAAACATAGTTTTCTGTTATGCAGGGTGTCCGCAAAGTTGGGGTTTTCCTTTTCAGAAACAACAACCCTTGAAATAACAAAGGTAATGTGTAGTGAAACGAGGGCGACCAAGTAAAAAAAATAAAGGAAAAATTACTCACTCTCCAGTTGACGAGAAGGGCTAAGTACGTCTCTGCCCGAAATCATACCGCTCCAACAGAAAATGAAACCAGCTGATGCGCTATCGAGCAGACGCAGAAACCACATTGATTGTCTTACACTTAATGGCACATCTTCTAACAAGGAATGCAAAACGTTGCGTAAAAAGTCTAGGTATTGCATCCCGTCCAAACGATTTGGGAGAATAAATGGTCCAATGAGCATACCGTTCACCATGCTAGCCCAAACATTCACCGAAAATGTTTGTTGAAAATGTGCCCGACGGATAGCGTGCGGATTTTCTACTGACCAAACATGAGTGTTGCGAAAGTTATTCACCCCATTACGCGTGAACGTAGATTCGTCTGTCACCAATATGCACTTCAAAAAGTCCGGATTATTGTCATGTTGATGCAACAACCACTCACAAAACTTGGAAGTGAAACGGATACAGCCCCTCTTCACGCAGCGTTTGCCACACTTTAGTTTTTGAAACTTGCACTTCTCTAGCCACGTCTCTAGTGCTTGTTGAGGGATTCTCGTCTACGCGATTATCTCTACACGCGTGACCGTAACCGTCGGTTGAAGGTTGCATACTGACCTGACACACTGACCCCGACCCAGTACTGTCGTCGGGTTGAGTCAGTGACCTTGTGCCAGTCGGTGATGTCGCGGCTACAGGACGGTATTCAGATATTTTTGATGTTGCAGAGCCCTTTATCTCGGTTCCCTTAAGACATTGGTGTATATGGTACTAAGAAAAATTGCTTACGTTTTCAAGATCTACACGTCGTGTAAAGGAAAACCCCGACTTTGTGGACCGCCCTGTATAGCTGCCGACAGCTTGGAAAAACCGACTTCCTTCTGACTGGCTCTTTTTAGTTAGAAGCTGTGGTGGTCGAAAAGCACTTCAACGTTGTGCACATACTAGAGATTAACATCGAGACTGCAACTAGTAGACAAGCAGTGATTGTTATGTTGATAAGGGTAAGCATAAAGAAGGAAATAAATTTTTCCGAAACGTCGGCAACTTTTTAGCAGGAAACTATGTTTCCAAATAAATAAAAATAACTTCATATAAATAAGGGTCATTAGAAAACTAATATTTTTTACAAAAAATGAAGATGGGCGTATCCCTAATGTGGCCTCTGAATATAAACCAAAAGGACGACGATGTATAGGTCGAATGCGAATAGGGTGGACTGTGGCCTCATCCCTTAAGTTGATGATGATGAATAGATGAAAGAAGGAACAGTTGCAGCCCCAAAACGTATATATGTTGAAAGTATACAAATACTTTTTGATTGAACGTAGGTATGAGAAAGCTAACCATACCTTCCACAGCCATAACTAGCGGAGTAGCAACATAAATCTGCAAATTACGATGTCGTTTACAATAATTTATATACACTATTTGTATCCCAATTGCGCTTACTTGTTATCCGGTAAGAAAATCCCACACATTAGTATCGTTATTTAGTGGACCACTTAGATATATATAGATACATTTACTGCAAATGCTTTTTTTAATCAACCACATTTCGGTAGAAATGCTGGAATGCTTTCATTAGTAGGTACATTCCGTGGCTGATATTTGAATAAAATTGTTTTTATTGGTCCATTTGAAGTAAGATTTATGAACTGCTTACGTTTAAGTAACAGCAGAATGATTGTTTAGGTCAGTTACCTTTTTAGAAAAGTTTCCATGGTTTTATACGAGAATATTTTTGTTGCATGTATAAAAAGAAACAGTTACATTTTGGCCAAAATGGTACGAGGTGTAGCCAGTAAGCACAAAGTGAGGCAAATTATCATTTGGCAGTTTTGCAAAGGAAAGTCAATACGCGAAATATCAATCAATCAATCAAATCGGCGAAACACTTTAAGGAAAACTACCACTCAGTGGAACACAAAGTGTGCTTTCACGTGAATGCTGTCGAAAATATATTCGTAATACTGGACTCAAATTTTATGAGGTATGCATTAAAATATTATTATTCCAAAGCAATGAAGTAATATTCTTTTATTAATCAGGTCAAAGAAAAACCGCTTCTAGCTGAAGTCCAAAAACAAAGACGCTCAATTTGGGAAAAACCAAAACGCTCTGTGACGACGTACGAACACTGAAGCAAGGTCATTTTTAGTGACGAAGGAAAATTCGATGCATGCGAACGTATAGTAAAATTTCCCAAAGGTATCGTGGTGTGGGGCTGTATGTTTGCACCTGGAATGGTACGTCTTCATTTTATCGATGGCAACTAAATATCAAGAAATCCTTGAGAATACATTATTACCTACCATAGTAGACTTGTATCCTGACGGAGACTGTATGTATCAGCAGAACAACGCATCATACCGCAATGCTAAAAGCACAAAGAAATGGTTTGGGGATCATAACGTGCATGTCCTCTCTTGGCCTGCTAGTAGCCCCGATTTAAATGTGATAGACAGTTTGGCATAAAATGAAACAACATTTGAGAAACCATCCTCAGAGAACAATTCCTCAACTGCGTGTGAAATTGGAATAAATTTGGAATACGTTTACACAGGAAAATTGCCAACCATTAGTTAAGACCATGCGGACAAGAATTCTGGCGGTAATTAAGGCGAAAGGCGATAAAACAAGTTATTAGTTAAGTTAAATTCTGTACAGTCCGAATATTTAGTTGCCATATACAAAAAGCTCTCCTGTGAATTTTCGTTATAGTTAGCCGTTTTTGAGATATTTCGATTTTTAAGGTTCGATGCATTTTTAATTATTTATGATAAAATAACGTTAAAAAGTCAGTATCTCGATAATTTTTAGAAATAGACTGTGCCTGCAAATATTTTTGAAATTGAAAGCAGAATAAGGTTAAACGTCAATTGGTTTACAGTTAGTTTTATTGTCTGTTGCAACCTGAAACGTTTTTTTGCAATTGCGAATGCAGGAAATTTAGTTTCTTTTACCTATTTTTTTTTTGTAAGTTTTAAAATGCCATTTTTATTCTCCAATCAAGAGTTAGCGGATATGAATTTTGTGTATGGCTTTGTAAATGGAAACGTAGCAGGAGCCGCCAGAGAATACGCACGAAGATTTCCAAACAGACGACATCCAACTCGCTCAGTATTTGTAAGAGTGCGTCGCCAAATAATTGAAAATGGTTTTGGAAATCTCTAAAGGGATCAAAACATAAATGTTCGTCAGCGCAGATTTACCCGTATGATTCTGCGTGAGTTTGATAGAGATCTGACCACAAGTGTTAGGAGAGTTTCTGGTGCCTTGGGAATTTTAGCAAGCCATGTTCACCGTGTTCTTAGAAATGACCGTAGACGTCCTTACCATTTGCAGCCTGTGCAAGGACTACAGCCAGGGGACGGAGAACGAAGAATCACATTTTGTCAGTGGATTCCTGATAGAACTGATAATAATAGGGAGTTTTTAAGTAAAGTTTTATGGACCGATGAGTCATGCTTCACTAGACGTGGATTGGTAAATTTTCATAATCAACATATTTGGTCGCATGAAAATCCGCATTCAGTTCGGGAAAGAAATTTTCAGCATGAATTTAGTGTGAACGTGTGGATTGGTATCTACCGTAATCGACTATTTAGACCCTACCTTTTGCCTGCAAGGTTAAATGCTGCGACCTTCTTAGAATTTTTAAAGGCTGAACATGCAAATATGTGGGATGATGTTATGTTAGATTTAAGAAGATTGGCCTGGTTCCAGCTCATTATTCGAGAATAGTTGGAAACTGGCTGGACGAAAATTATCCAGAAAGATGGATCGACCGTGGAGGACCAGTCGCCTGGCCTCCACGATCCCCTGACCTAAATCCATTAGATTTCTTTGTGTGGGGATTTCTAAAAGAAAAAGTGTACCAGACTCCCGTAACCACAAGAGATATGCTAATAGACAGAATCAGGAATGCATGTGATGAAATAAGGCCTTATTTGAGTAATGCTATACCACGTCCGATCATTCGTAGATGTGAATTGTGTATTGAACAATTGGGTTTACATTTAGAGCAACTACTTTAGATTTTGTATGTTTGTCCTAACTATCCAATAGCATTTTAATTGTAAATAATTAATTTAATTTGTTAAAAGTACAATCTAAAAGATCATCTTAATTACTTGTAATGCCCAAATCGAAAATGTAAAAAAAAAATATTATTTTCCCATAAATAATTAAAAATGCATCGACCCTTAAAAATCGAAGTATCTCAAAAACGGCTAAGTATAACGAAAACTCAGAGGAGAGCTTTTTTATGCAGAAAAGTGCGAAGAATCAGTTTTTTTATTCAAAAAGCAAAAAATTGCACTAAGAAAAAATTTTCGGTCATTTTATTACACTACAGGTACAGTAAAGAGCGCCCTCTAGCGGCTATAGTAAAACTATGCCCATGGTTCATTTTTTCGTACCAAAAAACCCTTGTATACCAATTTTCACTGTTATACATCAAATATTCGAAATATTTAAAAAAACTATTTTAAAAAGTAAATTTAAACACGCCACTCATTTTTCCACCGATTTTTATATAGACTTTATGCATTAATTTTAAAAGTTCTAACGAATCTTAAAGTTATGCAACAATAAACTGAAACACCCTGTATATTTGTCAATCTTGTTTTTTTTTTTTCATTAAAATTAAATATCACGGAAAACAGATGATACAGTCTTGTTCAGTTATCTTATAGGACAATTTTCATAAAATGTAATGGTGTCCGAAAATTCCGTTGTTTGAGCTCGTAATCAAAAACTTGAGTCACTGCGCTGTCCGCAATGAATTTGTCATTTGTTGAAAAAGTACGCGATTTCAAACACGCGGGAAATATTGTAATAATTTTTACATCGACACTAGAATGTTTTTCGGGATATTTGGCATACTGTTTTATAGAAATTTCGGCAATACATCAAACGGCGCGTTTCAAAAGCATCTCACAGTTGGATGCGCAAAATGCGAAAGCAAAGTTTTGACAAAAAAAAACTTTTTTCCTAAATGGTACCTGTTAAACGTAGACATGGTTGACATATTTTGTCTCATTATGTAACGCCTAGCTTATTTTCAATCGAGAGGAGTCAATAGGCCAGCAGATGTAGGCTAGTCTGATTCACTGATGGTTCCCGAAAAGATAGGAGCTCTGGGCGTTTTCAGGCCCAAGGCACCCGGTATTTCAAGCAAAAATCTTCGCAACATACGGTATATCGGACAAACAATACGGGTTCAAATAAAACGTCTCTACAGGGGATGCGATCTGAGCAGTTACTTCAAGGATCCATAGTTCCCTAGATGAAAACAAACCTAGCCTCTTATCGAAAGCATTCGATACTGTCAGTGACAAGCTACTTTTGCAAATACTGGAGGTCATAGGCATTGAAGGTAATTGTCTAAAACTTTTTGAGAGTTACTTATCTAATCGTGCCCAGTTCGTGAGAGTAGATAATGGAGTGATCTGAGAACAATTCAGTATAAAGTACCCCAAGGCACCGTCCTAAGGCACATACTGTTTCATATGTATATCAACCAGATCTTTCCGGTCCAAAGCAGGAGAGATATATTTGGATTTGCAGATGACCGCTACATTTTACACAGCAGACACTTAAAATCTACTGTACATGCAAGCATCATGCGACAGCTGCAACACATGCTACTAACAATAAACTGAGGAGAAACGTGTTATATTCCTTTTACCTGCAATAGTTCTACTAAACCATCCTAAAAATATCAGTATACGTAAATGGGTTACAATATTCAATCGCAGCAGAAAAAGTGTAGTAGTAGTATCTTGGCGTTATTATTGATGAACATCTAAGGAGGGACGAACATATAAGCTTCATATGTAATAAGCTGCACATGGTTATCTCGAAGCTCCGATGTATAAAAGAGCCATTATTAACCCAACAGATTGGTACGAGGGTGAATGAAATATAAACGAGACTTTTCGACCTTCAGGCGCAATAGTGGAGTGAGTGGACCCGCTCAGTGTCCAGCGTGACGATGTCGGAGCAAGAGGTACCGCCGTCAATTGCGCAACATATTGTAATCAAGTTGCTCGCTACAGAAGGCGTAAAATCGGCCGAAATCTTGCGGAGATTGACTGTCCAGTTCGGGGAAGAGACACTGTCGCGATGCACCCATGGTATAAACAGTTCGTGGAGGGTCGTGATCGCGTTGAAAATGAGAGCCATGACCGCAGACCCCGCACCAGCATTACAGCGAGCAACATCACCAGTGTTCGACGGCATATTGAAGATGAGAGACGTCGTACCACTTCTGAAATTGCAAGTAAGGTCGGGATAACTCACAGAGGAGCTGGGGTACCGTAAGGGGTGCGCCAGGTGGATTCCTCGCCTTCTCACAGCTGACCAGAAATTGCACCGTCTTCAGGTGTATGGGCGTCTTCTTGCACGATTTCAGGAACAAGGAGATCAAATTCTCACTCACATTATCACCTGTGATGAAACATGGGTGCATCACTACATCCCAGAGTCTAAACAAGCGAGTATGGAGTGGAGAAAACAAGGAGAACCTAGATCTGCATTTTTCCACGTGGAAGGAATTGGCAAGCTGCCTATCCGCTGGGAAAAATGTGTTTTCAAATCAGGAGATTATGTAGAAAAATAAACTATATTTTTTTGCGTTTAAAATAAAAATAAATTACAAAAAAAGTCTCGTTTATATTTTATTCACCCTCGTATCTTGTATCGCGCTTTGGTGGAGAGTTACATGGGGAAGAGCTTCGCAGACTCACACCCTTCCTGTTGAAATACTCCTAAAAAGAATGTTAAAATTAAGATATTCTAAAGCGCCAAGATTTCCCTTTGAACGTTTGAACGTTTTGAACATTCGACAGATGCTCTGTTTTCAAGTTACCACCAGGTATCACTGTGATAAACAGGATTTTATGCTGCCAGCACACTCGCACCCTACACGGCTAAAAACATCACTATTTCGTGCCTTTTTTCCAAAAGTCTGTTAGACAGCGTTCATGTGCATATATTGCTTCCAAGCTGTAAAATAACATTCCTTCGAATGGGCCACATATCAACATTTTGAACCATCTACGGCAAACAATGAAAAATTTACATAATTAGTGATTAGGTGTGGTGTAATTATGTACTTGTATGGTAGTAACTGCAGTGTTATGTTCATAGTGCTTTTACATTTGTGATGCCCTTTGTAACTGTAATTATAAATGTTTTTATTATAGTTAAGAGATTTTAGCTTTTAACTGCGCTTCTTTTCTGTGTCGAAACAAGTATCTGATACTTATCGGCACTAAGCTTTATTCGGTCATTTATTTTTGTTTTGTAACTAACTTGTTACGAATAAAAATAAAAATAAAGCTTGATTGATTGATTTCCGTCGGCTTGTATGTCGGTCTGTTCGTCTGCATGTCTATCTGCTAATCCTGAGCCCAACTTTAACTAGAAATTACCGCTTGAATTTGGATGACATTGTCACACAAGGTAACTACTCAGCCAAGGACGGAAAGGCTGTGTAGTTTTTGGAAATTAAATTAAAAACATCGTTTTTTGGTGTTTCATAAGATCCTCATCATTTCCAGGACAAAAAAATAATCGGTTAAATAGTGATGGCGGGGGAGGGTATATCTCTATTTTGTCACGTTACCACATGGTCGGAACAACCGGTAGGACAGTCTATGGAATAACTGTTTGTGCCTGTTTGACTGGCTTGGTCCGTTCATTTTCTCTGTTATGCATGTTCGTAACTAACTATTTATTCAGAGGGTCTGACATCAGAGTTCCCCAAACTTTTTTGCGTCATAAACCCCTAGCCATGTTTTTCCGTGTTGGGTAGACTTACCTGATAATGATTTATTGTAAATTTCTAACTGTAGTGAAGTTTAGTTTTAAAAACTTAAAGTAAAATTTTGTATCTGTTATGTAAAATATACGTAACCTTAAATAAACAGGTGTCTGACCAATAAGTGCCCGCATTGGGAATAAGTGCCCGCATTAAAAAAAAATAAGAGGGATAAAATAAAAAAAAAGCGAAAAATAATAAAAAAAAGTGTTTTACTTAAAATAGTACAATAAGCGAGTTTGTTTATTAATTATAACATAAACGTATGTTCTACAATAATTTCACTGTTAGTTTGATTAAATTCCGCTACTTATACATTTAAGTTAGCGAAAAATAGGCAAAAAACTATCGAATTTTAGTGTGTACCTACTCTTGAATTTTCAGAATAATGAAAAAAAAATCTATAAAGGGGGGTTCTTTAAAAAAATCAATGCGGGCACGTATTCCCAATGCGGGCATTTATTGGTCAGACACCAATAAACATAAAATAAACTGTAAATAAAATAACATAAGCAATAAGTCAATAGTTTTAGTGAGAAGGATGAACCTAATGCTTTAATAATAAATTATCAACATGGCGTCAATTTTGTAAGGGTTAATCTTAAATCTCCTCGGCTAATGATGTCCAGTCTGTTTCTTTTTTTCGTTAGGAGATTGGTAACAGCGCTGAACCCCCTTTCCACTAGGTATGACGATGGAAAGGAAATTAAAAATTTCCTCGCTATATTCCATAATACGGGATAAGTAACGGTTATGTTGTTTTGCAGCCAGAATTGCTGATATCCGTTTTTAAGCTGAACCTTAAGTTCTTCGTTTGTACTTAGTTCAGTCAGTTCCTCTTGTATTATGACATTCGTTTCTTCTATGTCACCATATGGATTAATTATCCACGGTGGTATTACCATAGTCAAAATATCCTCAAACCTAGATTCAAAATCTGAATAGAGGGCATTTAAATGTTGAACGTAAGTTGAAACGTCGTCTTCCTGGCAGCTTGTCTGTGACAAATTGGGGAACTGAGAAAATTCGCCTCGTCCAATATTTTGCTTCATTAGCTTAACTCTGGCAAGAAATGCTGATAAGATGGACTTTCTTTTAATCAAATTTAAACTGTCGCCTTGTAATTGCAAATTAACCATATTGAATTTTGTAAACAAATCTGTTAAATAGCCGATGTCTGTTTTCCTCTTCATTGAATTTTCTTTTAAAATCTTATCTTTAGTATCCAGAAATTCTAAAATAGTCTCAAAAAGTGCAAAAAATCTTGTCAAACATAAGCCTTTCGACAGCCAGCGTACTTCAGTGTGAAGGAGTAATTGATGAAAGTGTTCATCATTTTCTTCACACAACTGCGCAAATAACCGCGTATTCAACGCGTTGCTTCGGATTCGGTTTACTGCATCAATGACTAAATGTGACTAAAGTGATTCATGCAATCTAACACTCAAATTTTTAGCAACTAAATGTTGATGATGGATGACGCAATGTATTGCTAACACCCCTGACATATTGTGTTTTAAAGAGCTTATAAATTCACGATAACGTCCAACCATGGCAAGTGCTCCATCTTTAGCTACTGATATTATATTTGATGAAGGAATTGCTTTTTCAATGAAGTAATCCTTCAAAACATGAAATATTGATTCACCTTTAGCGTCGGTAATCAATGTTCTTGCGAAGAGCAGTTCTTCGTAGATTTCTTGATTCATAATAAAACGAACATATGCCAATAATAATGCTGCATTATCAGGTAAAGTTGACTCGTCCAGTTGTATAGAGAAATGGGTCGTTTGCAAATAATTATATAAGAAGCTTTCAATATCAGAACTCATTTCATCAATACGTCTTTCAACAGTATTGTTGCTTAAGGGAATTCTTTTAATGATATCAGATGCAGGTTTGTGTAAAACAGTTTTCAAAACCTCTTCAACGGCTGGCAATGTTAACTACTCTCCGATAGTATGCGGTTTTCCGGATTTTGCTATAAGTAACGAGATATTGTAAGACGCCCGCAAACCATCATCATTTCTTTGTGACGTCGAAGCGAACATTCTGTCCAGTGTAGGTCTCTTATGAAATTTATCTTTGAGTGTTTGAGAGTATTTCAGATCTTTCTCTGTTTTATCAGGGTGGCATCTTCTCAGATGATCTTGCAGTTTAGATGGTTTCATAGCGTCATTGCCCAAAACTTTGTTGCATAAAAGGCACATAGGCGATTGTTTGTCCGGCAATGATGGAATGAAGCTAAATTTCTAATAATCAAAACTGTACTGTTTACATTTCTTTTTAGATTCAGACATGGCATCAGTCATCTGTGGGCAAAATTAAATTATTTAAATAAGACGAGATTTTTTGATTTTTCCGAAAACATTCCGTAATTCAACAATTAGCTCGCATTACGGAGATTGCGCTGTAATTATATTACCGATTGCTAAAACTTTCAAAAAGAAACTATTGAGGAGTACTCGTGTAATTTTGCATGATTGAATATTTCACTACTAATAACTAAAGTCATGATTGGCATAATTTATCTATCTTTGCTAACTACGAGTACAAAACTAAAATTTAATAAAAAATAATGTACTTACTTTTCTCCAGCACTCTCAAACAAAATAACACTGACCCACTATAATTTGTGTGATATACTATCTATTTATATTTTTTTAAAATATTTTCTTAGCACTTTCCTTTTCAAGATTTAGGAAACGAATAAACGTATTTGTCCCACATTCGTATTTATAGAGTGACGAATTGAACAAGTCAGTGCAAGGTAGCGAACTGCGACTCTCAGGTTTTTACAAGTTCAAAATGTATTGCGACCACAAAGCGAATACCAACATCCTAACAACTTACACAATTTTGTAAACATATATCATAAATTTTTTACTTCATAGGTACTTTTATAAATAATGTATATGTTTTGATATTATAAGAGTATGATGTAAGTAAATAGGTACCATCAGTGTATATGTTGAGATCCACTATCGGGGACCCCCATATTCATTTCATGGACCCCCAAATTTTCTGTCGCTGACGTAGACCCCTTGCAGGTTGTCATAGACCCCTAGGGGTCGATATAGACCACTTTGGGAATCAATGGTCTAACTGGTGGTGACCACAATCTTTTATGAAATGATGACGGCGTTGCGTGTAGTGTAGAGTCAACCTACTCGACGCCATTTCTTCCGATATCATGCTTGGTTCTTTGGACCTACAAGTAACAAAACATTTTTGAGAAAATCGAATAGCGATTCTCTTTTTTGGGTACTTTTCCATATGCCCAAATGTTTTGTGTGTATCTCTAAAAATAAATGAGAGAACGACGGATGCATGTTTTACGTAGTAAAAGCAGAAGCTGGGTCGCCTTAAAACAAAACAGTATTACCCCACTTCACGGGTCTACACCCATGCGTTGATCTAAATACTTTACTACCGAGGACCAACAGCAATCAAATCAATTTAGATTGAGTAATCAGTTTCCTTACATGTTCCATACCGCACGCAGCTGTCATGTCAGTGCGACTCGCGAACTACATGGACAAAGATTTCGATTATGATTGTATTATTTCACGCTCTCTTGGCGCTGGCTAGCCAAGCTTCCATGTCTTCGGATTCTTGCCAGCTTTTTTCTTCGAATTCGCTCAGTGTAATGACATCTAATTATATTTCCGTTTGGATGGTTTTTTTGCATTTAAAGTATGTTGTGATATCATATTTTCACTGATCGGTGTAAGGCCGTGAAAGAACTTCTTGTTTTCACTTATGAATAGCGATAGTCGTATGATTCGGATATACAAAATTATTATTTAAATATATTACATCATATTTCTCCATTGCATCTAGTTTCTAGGCTCTGTGTCACCGTGTAGTTTCTGCAACGACTGAACTAATTTTGATAAAATCGTGAAGCATTACACTGTCGAGTCACAAAGCAATAAATGCGGAAACATAAGAAAACAAAGAATCGAAAAGCATATTAAAATCTACGTTTTCAAAAATGGGAAGTATTGCTTTAGAAAAACCAAAATCCGATGAACTAATGCAAATTCCAGATCGAATTTCTATTCTTTGGTTAAACATTTCCCAATAAATGTGCAAGTTTTGCTTCACTAACACGAAACATCGGTTTTGTTACAGGAAACCATAAATTTAACTTAAGCAAACTGATTTTTCTTGAAGCTGAAGTATTTTTCAGTCTCGCTTCATTGAACGCGATTTAGTGATATATTTTCACTTATTGTTGGCACGGAAGCTAATTTCTTGATTTCACATAAATCTATGGCACAACCATATGATATTTGTATGAATGAAAGCGATGTACCATAATTGAACATCCTCAAGGTACAACAACATCTCAGTTACAATAAACAATGTATCATTGGAAAGAGTACGAAACATAAAATGCTTAGGTCCAATAGAGAATGAACATTCGAGATGGAAAGACCGCATAGAGTATGTAGCCAAAAAAAAGAATTCAGGATTTTTGCTCCAATAAATTTGAAACAAGTAATGAATAAAAAACACTTCAAATATTTAGTGATACATTGGGGATCATCTATTGAGGCCCAACGAATCTCTATCCTTCAAAAAAGAATACTCAGACACTTATGTCTGTTGCATCCTCTAGAGGAGCGGTTCCCAACCTTTTTCTTTCTGCGAACTCCATATAAAAGTTGGAACACATATATCGGCGAACCCTTTGGGCAGTCTTACGTGAGAGTAAACAAAACAATAGTTATAATGAGCAAAGTAAATTAAAACATAACCAAACGTAAAACATTTAGAGAAACGTTATTAATGCTAACTAAGGGCCGATTTCACCAACATTATTATTATTATGGACCAATAGGAAAATACCTTATCGAAATGCAATTCGACGGAAGCTGTCAAAGGTCTCAGAATATCAGTGATTTCTATTAAAATGTTGAATAAAATCGTGAAAATTCGACTGTATTATAAACAAGACCACTTTTCGATTCGAACATGATGCTTCTGTACAGAAAAAACAGGACAACTTTCATGTATTTTGATATATGTTATAGGTTAACATTTAACAATCCGTTATCCCCCTCAGCGAATGGGAATGCGGCAAATAAGAATTCGATTTTCTAGCTGTTAAATTTGGCAGCAGGTTTGGTCGTTTGTTAATTCATGGCAATCTCGAAATTTGTTAAGTTCAATATACTGTGTGTATATATGATCATTATAACTACACATACCTGTTGAATTGTTCGGATTTGCAAGAAAATAGTATATAAAATGTATTCCAACCAATTCCTCATCTCTCTTTACATCATAATATACTAAGTGACATATAAATCCGAACACCCAGTTTAAATGGTTTTATTTTAATAAAATTTTGTATAAGTACTTAATGAAGCATAATAAGTAAATGATAAAAATTTCAAAATGATTGCACTGCTTTAAAGCCCTTTGACCTTTAATAATGTGTGGATGCACCCTGATGTGCTACGCGTTCTCCAACGCGCCTAGGCATGCTTCTGATCAGGTGGTCAATGTCCTCCTGTGGTATCTCATTCCAGGCAACCACCAACTACCCTCGAAGTGCTTCTAGAGTCTGAGGAGGACGTTGCAAATTGAGCAATCTCCTACCCATCATATTCCACACGTGCTCAATTGGGGATAAGTCGGGAGATCTTGGTGGCCATGGTAACAATGTGACATCATTATGTTGAAAGAAGTCTACTGTGACTCTTGCAACATGTGGTCGGGCATTATCTTGTTGGAAAGTTGGATCTGCCAGGGTGTCAAGATCGGGTGAAAGATGGGGTTCTAGAACTTCGTGGATATAACGCTGCGCGTTCATGTTACCTCTGATGAAGATTAAAGGTGACCTGGAACCATAAGCTATAGCACCCCAAACCATAACTCCACCAGTGTGATGAACATGTCTTTCAACAAAAAACTGTGGATTCCTCCTTTCACCACGTCGCGTCGCCTTCTAACCCTGGCACGACCATCGTGCATGCCTATACAAAATCGAGACTCGTCACTAAAGACAATATTGTTCCATTCCTGATCCCAGAGTGACCGTTGTCTGCACCACTCAAGGCGATTACGTCGGTGTTCTCGAGTTAAAGGGAGGACCCAGTGTGACCGGTATGAAAACAAGCCAAGACTTCTCATTCGTCGGTAAACACTTCGCATGCCAATAGGTCTTCCGTGTTTTGCAAACCATTCATTTGCAATGGACCTTAGGCGGTGATCTTCACGGTCTGTTGTTCAACGGCGGCGTCCAGTGCCCCTTGCTCTTTGCGTACGGCCTTCTCGAAGCCATGCCTGACAACACCCTCCACAGTGTCTACACTTCTTTGCACTCTAACTGCAATTGCCCGAAAAGAAAGTCCAGCTTCCCGAAGTCCCACTATACGGGCCCTATCAAACTCACTAAGTTGACGAAATCGTACAGGACTCCGTACTCTAGGCATCGTAACCGATCGTAAAGGATGTCAAGAACCAAAATCCGCCAACGTTGATTCCTTACTGCGGCTGAAATATTCATTTTTAGAGCGTTAGTGAATTAAAAAAAAGCAGTATAAAAACCGGAATGTCCAACTGATAAGGCTGAAATTTTTTTTACTTGTTATTTACAGTAAGATAAATACATTCACCGACTTTTATTAAAATAAAACCATTTAAACTGGGTGTTCGGATTTATATGTCACTTAGTATAGTAATCATTTGTTATAAATTCATGGGTTAATGAATTTCTTCAAAGCAATCAAAATAGTATGTCGTCCCCATCCTAAAACACCGATATCTGTAAAACATGTTAATCCCTACATCTCCGAGGTGCATAATGCAATTACTGTAGACGTAGACCTAAAATTATTAGTTATTACTGAAAAATAATGTCGGGCTCATGCACGACTTAACGTAACCGAATTTAAGGATCAGCTGTTTCTACACCAGTGTCCTCCACATGTTACACCGCCAGATGGTAACTAGCTAGTGATTTCCAGTGGTGGTCAAAGGTTTTGGTGACGTCACAGCCATTTTTTGACATGATTCGGGTGGTTTCGGAACTCATCTTACCCTTGGATAGCTCTTTCTATACTGTTCTATGCTCGTATTGACGTACGTATTATAATAATTCTGTGGTGTCTCGTGTTCCATGACGATTTACGGTCAAAGCCAGGCGGTGAATCATCTGTTGTTTTTGTTTGAGTTGTTGACGAATTTGCGGTAGAGATTTGTTTTGGTGTTCGTCTTCGGGTGTGTTTTTCTGCCTTGGACTTGTTTTTTGTGCGATTAATTGAGGATGACCATGCCTAGAGCAAAAAAACGAGAGCCGCGCTGGTATCAACTCCTGACCTTGGTGAAGAGGTACCTGCAGAAGGCACCTGAACGCAATCGGACATCGCCAGAGGAGCGCCTAATGATGACGTCGTGTACACGTTAAATCTGCACGAACCCCTAAATATGTGGTTATGTTGAATGTACCATCACCGATGGTGCGACTGATTATACACTGAAATTAAAAGAAAAAACTGCAACTGCAATTTTATGTATGAATGTTGAAACTGTTGAACAGTTTCGTGCCAGTGGGGTTAAAATATCGTTGAGGAACCGGAAGGAAGTGTATGGATTGTTGAAATTTGAGTGAAAAGGCTTTTTCATGTAAGGGTTTGGAAGTGCAAGTTTGCAAATATAGGATAAACTATAAGCACACAGTAGGTGATATAATCACATATGGATTACAAAAGTTGCAGTAAACATGGAAAAATCTTCAGCTAATCTGAAAAAAATAGATTTTACTCAGACATCAAGCAATTTTAAAAATTTTGGCTCAGTTTTACATAATTTCTTAATATTTAATGAACTGAAAAGATTTCAATGAAAAGCTGTCACTTCATATTTTACAATGTTTTGTCTTGAATAGTTTGATGCTATTTGCTGCCAAAAATTTGACGGAGAGATCTTGAGGCTGATTGGGTATATTTGACGGACTGTTTGGTACTCGTACCCTATTGGTGCAGAATAATGGTTTGTTAAATTGTGAAATCCACCCTTAGGTGCTAAGCGTTACAAAAAAAAAGGATTAATATAATATGAATAAAAGTAATTCGATATTTACAAAAATCATCAATGGGATACCTATTTGTGGCTGTTGGTTGGAACAAAGAAATTCAAAATTTGGTTCAATGTCTGAAAGCTTAAGTCTTAGATCGGGTTCTGCATTTAATCTATTTATGTACGTATCTTTGAGGTAAGTGTATGTTGAAAATCCTTTCTCACACAGATACGTAGTGGAGAACGGTAACAAAATTTTCATTGCTCTTTCTGCTAAGATAGGGTATTCACTTTTTACATTGAGCCAGAAGTCTGTTAAAGCATAATCTGCAAAAACAGCTTTCAGAGAATTGTCAGAGGCTTTATTTTGCAACAAAAATTAAGAATTGTTAGAAATTACATCTCCTTCAAAAGGATTGCGTATCCAGTTGCTTGATCCAGGTTTATTAGGAAAATCCTATTTGAACGTTAATTGTTAATGTTTTCGTCAATTTGAATTTTATTCTCTGATAAAAAGATGCTGAGAGAACCAAAACAATCGTACACATTTATCTGCAGACACTGATTCCAAAAGTTGATCTTCTTTAGCATGGCTTCTATTTTATGATGAATATTGAAAATGGTGATTCCTGGGCCTTGTAAAGTCATATTTAGTTCATTTAATTTAGAAAAAATATCGGTTAAGGTTACAATTTTTTGGAGCCACAGAATGTCGGATACAGAAGCGAACAAATGAAATGGATGGTCAAGAAAAAATGTCTGAACTTCAGACTTCAATTCAAACAAGCAGGTCAAAACTTTGCCACGAAAAAGCCCCCTAACTTCTGTATGAGGTAATAAAGAGACATGGAGAATTCCCAAGTCCACACAATGTTCACGGAATAGACGAAAATTTTTAGCACGGGACTTTATAAAATTCACAACTTTTACAGCTTCGCTTAAAGCACTGGCTAACTCTGCATGAATACGCTTACATCTTGCCTATGAATACAGCAGTGAGTCCATTCTATATTTTCGTTGATTTTCTTTAATCGTGCCACTTTCAACAGTGTTCGCCAGATCGTTAATTCTCTGTGCTGTTTGATAAGGACACAAAGTCAATTTTTTGCCGCTTTTCCTCCAAGCTTACACATTGCGATGACTTTAGCACAAGGTCTGATCAAATTTTCTGCCTACTGTATGAGCCTTTCCAGATCCTGCGATTCTGTAACTAACTCGAAATGATGCTTCAAGAGCCATTTCACTATCTGAGTTGAAAGCTGACAGGAAGCAAGAAACACTACAATTCTCACTACCTTCCAATTTCCTTTTAAAATATTCAGTAGGTTTATCCTTGTAATCCATATGTCTTGTCTCAAGGTGCCGACGAAGAAGCGATAGTTTTAAACTACTGTTGGTCAGGACTTCATTACAAATTACACAAAGCGGATTAGGTTCTGACTCTTCCTGGTAAAATAAAAGCCCATTTGCAAATAGGCAGTGTCGTATTTTTGTTTCTTTCCCTTTTTTTCCACCATGCTTGTCTATTTTCTCATTACTTTTATTCTGGCGAGGAGGTACCTCACTATAACTTTCAATGTCGCCACCCTATGTTGAATCCAAATCGGGCACCGAAGAAGAAGCAGTAGTTGATTGCTCTTCTGGCTTTTCGTCAGAGTCAGAGTTCACAAAACTGTCAATTTTGAACCAACTGTCCATCTTAAATTTAAAGAATATCATTAAATTTACGTACGGCTGACGAAGTGCGTCCGTCTGTACTCGTACTTCCGTGACTGCGACATTTTTATATCTGCAGACGTTATTCTCGTTCTTTCCAGTGCATTCTCAGAAAGGTCGTAGTGCGCTCGATTCGCCGAAGTAGAACTCTTGCCGGATTGTTGTAGCGGCGGTGTTGCAATATTGAGGACAAATTCCGCGACTATCATGATTCTTTCACGAACTCCCTTCATATAGCTCGCGAACCCCTAGGGGATTGAGAAATCCTGCTCTAGACTGTTGTTGAAAAAGGCATGCCTTCATATCCTTCCAAATTCACTAACCTAAAAGAGTCTCAGAGATCTAAGGAATAATGATAACGTATATAGCCTCAGCACATACAGTAATAGCCCTGACTACCCATCAGGATCTATCTTCAATAATTTGCCTTCCGAGTTAAAAGCCATCAACAACTTAAAAGTCTTCAAAAAACAACTTATAACGTACTTACGTCCGTACCCTAAGTGCAAGAGTTTTATAATCTTTATTACATGTTTATCAATTTTATTGATTAGGTATTTTACTTATTATACATTTATGCTGCATACTTTTCTATTCTTCTATTCAACTATTTATACTTCAAAACAAACATACTGTTTTTGCTACTTGTTTTATAATCTATCATCTATTTTATTCTAATTTAGTCAGGTATAGTTTTCTTTTGCTTATGTAAATTTGACCTTTTCCTGTTATCCGCAAAACAATTTGACTAAAAGTTATTATTATTATTTTTATATTATATTGGTTGCACCGTAAGTACATAACAACTTCCTTTAAATGGAATACCCTACATATTATTCAATTTTTGGAATCTACGTAAGATTCTAAATACATTTCATGAATCATGAATGGATTGTCAGGATTGATCCACATCAAGGCTACAGATAAATTTTCAGGCAAAACAACATTCTCACAGTCTGTTTACATTTCTAGATGCGGTACACTTTGAAAGAAAGTGATTACTAATATTTTCTGATCTATCGCAAGATTATCAGTATAATACGAGAAACGTTATCACCAATCTCATTCGAAGGCATTCTGCATCCTACAATTATGTAGTCTTCTTTAATAGCTTACCTCGCAGTATATCAGATCGAAAATTAAACACAATAACTTTAAAGAGGAAGTGAAAAGCTTCCTTATGAGACACGCATTGTATAGCATCAATGAATGATTAAGTTGTGAGGAATTTTTTCGACATGTTATTCTTGCTTTGTTTTGTTTATTGTGTTTCCAATATATCTTGTATATTCATTCTATAGTTGACATGCAAAAAGTACCCTGTACGCTTTGATCGATAAGTAAACTAAACTCTCCACTAAACCAAAAACGGCATAATTCCATAGAAAAATTATGGTAATTACAGGATGATGCCCTGATTGAAGGCTATACATACAGTTGAACCTCTAGAAAGTCTACTACCTTATAATTTTATTATCCTGTAATTAACAAAATACACCGCCCTGAGCAAACCTATAATTACAGTGACCCGCATTCAAAAACATCGTGAGTGTTTTCTCAGACGAAATAATGTGGGTGTCATTATTTGCAGTCATTTTATCTACCAGCGCCCAGTTATTTCGTCTGTTACACTTCATCAACTAAATCTATACGAACCATAGAAAAACATTCCCCGTTGACGTATTCATAATAAGTAACTGTGCAATGTCGTACTTGCGAAATTTATTTTTATGTTGTTGTGGTAACAAGTTCAGTGGCGTAGAAACAAAGGCTATGGGCCCAGGTACTCATATGCCAGTTGTGATAGGCGTTAAGCCATCAACGATCAACAAGCTCTGGGGTGTAGCATTGACAACATGGCGTCGGGTACAGGTACAGAGATTCTAATCAAGGAATTGAATAAGTTAAAAAAAGACGAAATAATCGAACTGATCGTAAAAAGAAAGTTACTCGTGAATAATAGTAGTGCAGTGTTAACCAAACTTGTATCTGGATTGCTAAAGTGTTCCTAGTGTCAACATAATAACAAAGAAGAGTTCTTTGATAGCACTGACTGCGGTAAGTGGCAGGAGGAGTTAAGTGTTATGAAGAAACTTGCATATCATTTAGGAAAGCATGCTCAGGAACAAGAAGACCTTATAAAGTTACTAAAAATGGAAAATATAAACCATGAAATCAAGAGGTTAGAGGAGGTTTGAGATGGGCCATCTCACGACCAAATACATAATTCGCAGATTATGGAATATAACCACGTCCAGAAATCACCAAGAAACATCAAAATGAATCCACAAATGACCGTAAAGATGCCAGTGAAAACAAGGTACAAATTCCAAGTCTTATTCACAAATAGTCGAGCAGCCCAATAAGAAAGGGGATTCCCATATCACAGAAAACCAGCAGAAATTTTACCAATCTTTGCCTGGAAACAACTTCGTAAATAGGAGAAAACCAACAATTGGCACAAGAAATCATGATCTACCAAAAATTCAAACTGTACAGAAGCGGGGATATCTACATGTGTTCCTTTGCGGTGCTGGCGGAACATCAGAAGATCTTCAGAAGGAACTATGTGAATCAGCTCCTTCAATTCAATTCAACTGTGAGGTGTGGAATAAAACAGAAAATACAACTTATTTTAAAGTGTCATTTCCCATCGATAAGGTTAAACAGGCGTATAATCCCGACTTGTGGCCTGCTGAGGCAGCTATTCAGCGTTTTAGGTTTAAGAAAAATTTTAACCAGCCTAGCTATTTCGCTGAGGCAAAAAACTGGTTTCACCTGACAAGGAACATGTGTTCCGCAATGCGAACAAAAAACATGACGAGAGAGTAAATATCCTAAAGATATTTCATATGAATGTGCGGAGCTTGCCAAATAAAATAGACCTTTAGGAAGCTTATTGTCAAGAACAATGTCCTAAAATCATTTGTATTGATGAACATTGGTTAGAAAAAGATCGAATTTTGTGTACTTGCATAAATGAATTTTCACTGGTTAGTAGTTTTAGCAGATCTGAGGGCAAGTGTGGTGGAACGGCCATTTTTGTCCCTTAGTCTGTCGTCTCCGAGGTCTGTCCTATCCATATTATCAACGAGCTCTATTTGGAATCGGTGATTGAATGTTCTGCAGTTAAAATTCAACATGTTTGATTTATACATATACAGGGTGTCCCGAAAAAAGTGTGCAATATTCTACCAGCGGTTTCTAGAGCTTAAAATAGTAAGAAAAGTTTATATAAACATAGGTCGACAAACGTCCCCTAAGGGCGCTACGGTCTTTTAAAGGGGCTCCCCTGACGATGGTTTTTCCTTAATATTTCCGAAATGTGTTGAGATAAAGACATAAAATTTGGTATCCTAGCCTAGTTTTTTATGCTGGATTTAAAAATATTAACAATTTTAGACAGTTTTGTTTGGAAGCGTATGTAATAGGTTATTTTAGCCCCAAAATTTTTGTGTGATTCTATTTTTGAAATTGAATTTTAGAATTTGAAAACTTAGGTAATAGGTAAAAAGGTACTCTTATTGAATATCGATAAATTGTGCCATTTTCGAATAAAATCAAACTAAAAAAATTGTCACATGATAGGAAATGTACTGCGAATTTAAATGAATTGTTGATTTTATACATAGTTAGCCATGACTGAAAACAAAACTTGTTTTGATTTGTTACGACTTATTTTGACGTTAAGCTGACATTGTTAGCAGTGTAAAATCACTAGATTAAAATCAAAATTTTTATTAAATCGATTTAAAATTTACAGACAGAGAACTGACATGCATTTTGTGTACGGGTTTTGCAATGGCAGTTCATTGGCAGCCGTAAGAGAATATCAAAGAAGATTTCCCAATCGCATAGTACCTGGACGTCGAATGTTTGGCGATTCACCGGAATTTGTCAAACCATGGAAGTTTTATACCTCGATCGATAGTAAGAAAAATTAATGAATACCTATTTGATAGTTATCCTAAAAATAATAATTTTATATAGGAAGAATGACAAGGATGCAAGGATTACATCCTTATCATTTTAAACGGGTGCAACATTTAACGGAGGCAGATTTTTTACCACGAATCGAGTTTTGCCAGTGGATATTAGCAAATGAAAACACTATTCCTAGAATATTATGGTCGGATGAGTCAATATTTACTAGGAATGGTGCTTTTAATTTCCATAACATGCATCACTGGTCAGATGAAAATCCGGGAACACTTCCTGTATCTCGAACTTTTTGGTACGCTTGCACAAATGTCCTTCTGTCTGGATGAACCCGTTGGCGAAATCTGTCGCGAAAAGTTTGAGCTGCAAGATTCTAATTCTGACGAGCTACAACGTAAACTAACAACATGTCGGCGAACTCTTGATTTGAGAACATTGTAAATAAACACGACGACGTACGCGAACAAAAACAAAAAAACACGTCCGATGATCTGCTCGACAAGACGGTAAAGTAATTTATGTATGCAAAACGATAACTAACCACTGTTACCGTTTGCGATCGATTGCCGGTTCGATAAGAGTGATGAAAGACCGACCCGATGTTGTCATGTGTGTTTTAAATATTTAATTTAATGAAACTTACTTACTTACTGACTACAATTTTTGGCTTAACTTAGAAAAACTTAATGCCATTTATTTGTTAATTACCCAATTTAAAAACTGTTTAGATAAGATTATAAAAATTAGTAAGATTGTGATGTGATTGAGGTCGATATAAGGCACTTAAAGTTGTAAGCTATAAAGCCATTTAGACAAAAATCTATTGACTTTTGGACCATGGGTCATATGAACTTTTTGACTTGTTTTGACCTCCCCGATGACCCATTTCAATAATGACTATCATAACGTTTACACCCTGTATCAAAAGACCGCGTGGGTCAAATCCTATATGAAATATGGGACATGAGAAAGCCGTCTGTGCGATTGGTGCCGCATTTGCTCTTTCCGGACAACAAGCGTAATCTTGAGACCAAATCAGACGCCATCAGAAGACGTTTCTGCTAATTATTGGGCTGAATTGCAGAAAAAACAGCCCCATTTGATGAAGAAAAAAGTGTTCTTCCACCATGACAACGCACTGCTTCACACCTCTGCCATCGTCACGGCCAAAGTGGTAATATTAGGATACGAACTGCTGCCCCATCCACCGTATTCTCCAGATTTGACACAATGGGACTTCTTTTTGTTTCCAAACGTGAAAAAGTCGCTGACCGGGCAGAAATTTGAGTTGAATGAGGAGGTTATCACCGCCACGAAGGCCTACTTTGCAGATTTCCAGATAACGTATTTGTGAGACGGATTAAAGAGGTTAGAGCATCGCAGGGTCAGGTGTATTGAGCTAATAAATATTGAGAAATAAATCGTCACTTTTCAAAACACTTCGTTTTTCTTTTGTAGGCTAAGTACTTATCGGACCTGCGTAAGTTTTCAGAGTGACAAAGGAGTGGAACAAATCAATCTCAGTGCGTCGCTACGTCCGTGATGGGATGCATTCAAAATGTCTAAGGGGATTTAGTTGGTGTGCCGTGTTTTATAGAATCTCACACTGAGCATGAAAGCCTCTCAGAGGATATGTGTCGAGCTTCCTGTCCGAGGGTAGCTATAAAAGCTCTACTGTGTCCAAAAAAACATGATTCTGAGGTCAGCTTTTTTCTGAGATTGTCGGACATTCGAAAAAAAGTCCCATTTTCTTTCTCCAATTAGAGCTTCGCAACACTCTTTAGACATCCCAAAATTGCCAGACCAAGATGAGGATTACTGACATATCTATACTAAGTGACACATAAATCCGAACACCCAGTTTAAATGGTTTTATTTTAATAAAAGTTGGTGAATGTTTTTATCTTACTGTAAATAACAAGTGAAAAAATTTTCAGCCTTATCAGTTGGACATTCCGGTTTTTATACTGCTTTTTTTTAATTCACTAACGCTCTAAAAATGAATATTTCAGCCGCAGTAAAGAATCAACGTTGGCGGATTTTGGTTCTTGACATCCTTTACGATCGGTTACGATGCCTAGAGTACGGAGACCTGTACGATTTCGTCAACTTAGTGAGTTTGATAGGGGCCGTATAGTGGGACTTCGGGAAGCTGGACTTTCTTTTCGGGCAATTGCAGTTAGAGTGCAAAGAAGTGTAGACACTGTGGTTAGGTGTTGTCAGGCATGGCTTCGAGAAGGCCGTACTCAAAGAGCAAGGGGCATTGGACGCCGCCGTAGAACAACAGACCATGAAGATCGCCGCCTAAGATTATTGGCCTTAAGGGACCGTTTCTCCACTACCAGGTCCATTGCAAATGAATGGTTTGCAGAACACGGAAGACCTATTGGCATGCGAAGTGTTTACCGACGAATGAGAAGTTTTGGCTTGTTTTCATACCGGCCACACTGGGTCCTCCCTTTAACTCGAGAACACCGACGTAATCGCCTTGAGTGGTGCAGATAACGGTCACTCTGGGATCAGGAATGGAACAGTATTGTCTTTAGTGACGAGTCTCGATTTTGTTTAGGCATGCACGATGGTCGTGCCAGGGTTAGAAGGCGACGTGGTGAAAGGAGGAATCCACAGTTTTTTGTTGAAAGACATGTTCATCATACTGTTGGAGTTATGGTTTGGAGTGGTTCCAGGTCACCTTTAATCTTCATCAGAGGTAACATGAACGCGCAGCGTTATATCCACGAAGATCTAGAACCCCATCTTTTACCCTATCTTGATACCCTGGCAGATCCAACTTTCCAACAAGATAATGCCCGACCACATGTTGCAAGAGTCACAATAGACTTCATTGAACATAATGATGTCACATTTTTACCATGGCCACCAAGATCTCCCGACTTATCCCCAATTAAGCACGTGTGGGATATGATGGGTAGGAGATTGCTCAATTTGCAACGTCCTCCTCAGACTCTAGAAGCACTTCGAGAGGAGTTGGTGGTTGCCTGGAATGAGATACCACAGGAGGACATTGACCACCTGATCAGAAGCATGCCAAGGCGCGTTGGAGAATGCGTAGCACATCAGGGTGCATCCACACATTATTAAAGGTCAAAGGGCTTTAAAGCAGTGCAATCATTTTGAAATTTTGATCATTTACTTATTATGCTTCATTAAGTACTTATACAAAATTTTATTAAAATAAAACCATTTAAACTGGGTGTTCGGATTTATATGTCAATTAGTATATTTTGCCAAGTCGACAACAAATGCTTGGCCAAAATAGGGCTTAGGGGTCGTTTTACATTTCTTTCGAACATATTTGAAATCAGCGCTCAAATCGGGACAGTTTCTTGGACAGCTACTATCAGCCTTCGGTATAAAACTTCCACAAGTATTTTAGCAGCTAGTTTGATGACATATTTGTCTCTCTAATGTTGGGTAAATTTCTGATAGAACCCCACCATATTATATTGAGATATAATCACCTACGTATGTTCATCCGATTTTAATAACTTTGGCATATACATGTATGTATGTTCAGTGTCCCTTACTAGTAAAATGATTAAATTTTTAGCTGACAAGTTTCTGCCGCTGTGCCTATTGAATGCACTGTTTGTAACACATATCATCACTATGCATAATTTGTTTTCAATTTAGTATTAACTCATTGGTACATCTGGCTTTGCTGCTTTCTTTGAACCCGTATTTTATATATTTTATGGCCAGAAATCGTCGTTCCGTAGACAAAATGTTAGCTAGCTGTTACATTAGCGTCTGTAAGTCTAATTCACATACTGATTTGCTAGAAATTAAATTAAAGCACAAAAATGAAATGTTCCAATCTGATATGTTTGCAACCATATGGAAATGTCTTTTATTTGAATGCAGTGGAGCGGAATATTTATTTGCAATGTTCACTGAACAGCGTGTGAATATGGCAGGTGAGGATAATGAGAAATTGGAAAACTGATTGCTAAATTTGCGGATGAAGAAATGAGACGGGTTTTTGCGTTTTTAAACGTTTGATCTTGAAATCGTCCATCAATTATTTTAAATTTAAAATTGAAAATGGGGTCTAAATACAATTTTAAGATAGCCAACATACTCCTGCTTCTAAAAATATATACGATACCTTAGAATCATCTATGAAAATTTGCCACAGCTGTTTATTTCGAATTTCAAAGAAGAAGATAAAGAAGGAAAAAACCGAATTTTCCGAATAAGAAGAGAAATAAATCGAGCAGTGAACCATGTACAGGGAAAAGTCAGGCTCTGCCTACAAGATATCGGACAACATTTTGAATATGTGCTATTATTTACGTCGGCTTATTTAAGATTCTTATTGATATTACCATCAATAAAAAATTTATTTTGTGTTCAGGTTTCGTCATACTTTTTATTTCCTTGCCATGCCGAACTAAGGAAATATATCACTGAATTTAGGACTGAAATGTTAATTTGAATGTAGAAAACTAGAATATAGCGGCCACATGAAAAAACAGACTTGGTGGTGAAAGTCGAAAGAAGAAATGTCGAATTGAAAATTTGACTACGCCATATTGTACAGGAGAATATGTAGCAATGGTAGCATGCAGCTTTTTTTGAAATCCCGTCTCACATGAAGCTGGGAAAAAATAAAACTGATTGTGAGATAAATCTGGTATGAGAAACAAACGACTTCTGATAATTTCAAGGTCTGCGTAGGATATTCTACTTTTTCGGAATAACTAAGGTTTGACAATGTACATCGTATGACGTATTATATCTTTATGGAATCAGAATTAAAAACTCTATTCATCTGAGCAAAAATCCAATATGGTGTCCATAAGAAAAAATTAAGTTGATGCTGGAGGACGAGAGACAAAACGTCATATTGAAATTCTAATTACGCCTTCTTGTAGAGGAGAAAAATTGGTAACGTTTATGTGTAATCTGTTTTCAGATCTCACTACAATTGAAGTCAGGAACAAATTGAAGCGGTTTTGGGAATAAATTCTTTTTATTTTCCGTCTGTCACCGGAAATACTTATGACTACTATATAATGACTTTCTAAACTTTTGTTGATTACCTAAAACTTTGTTTCCATTTAAGCGACTGCGTATCTCTTACAGTTTCCGAGATCCGAGTGGTGAGAGTCGAATTTGGAACACCCTGTATAGTAAATACAGAAAAAGCTGTAGCAAATGTTCATAGATGATGCTAAGGTATCTGATTAATCTCGGATAATTACTAACTAAGAATATGTCATTTTACGGCAAATTTATGACTTCTATTTTTGCGTGCATGATTATTTTTTCCAATAAAATGAGAAAACCATAACCTATTACGTTGATTTGTAGTTTTTTTAGAAATACTTATAGAAGACAACGTTTGTCCGCGAGTGACGTTTCTTTATTTACAGTTTGTATGACATCACATCATGGCCGATAGCGTTTTTACCGTTTCATATTAAAAATAAAAGGTATATTTGATTAAATTGAACTTATGCAGGGTGTTCCTTAATGATATGCGAGTATTTGAGGGTGCTACATGAAAAAGTAATGTTAGTTTGCTTTATAAACTATGGTCCAAAAATGTTTCCTTACAAACTCGGGGTGTTGAAGTTTTATGAAAAAAATGGAAATTAATTAATATTTTCAGAACCGCTTCAGATATTTCACTGATATTTAGTACGTGGTGAAACTTAATATAGTTGCATATTCTCCAATTAAAAAATTATTTTTAGCTTTAAGAGTGGCGTGCGTACGGGTATTTAATTCGATATTTTTGAAGAAAAAAATAGTACGCCAATGGTTTTTTGCCGAATACATATATTACACTGAAATGCGCTGCATGTACCACACATTGTTTCTTATTACTAACGGAACATCATCAAGCAGCAAAGACAACTGTTGTTGAAGAAAATTGAGGTAAGTCTGTCCGCCAAGTCGTCCCAAGAGGTTACGGCATAGGGAGTTTCTTCTGCCCACAAATGATTATTGTGGACATTCTGAATGGCATTTCGAGAAACATTAGCTTCGTCCGTGAACAGAATCGTTGATTTAAATTGCGGATATTGTGTAATTTTTTGAAGATACCACTGACAAAAGGTTACACGCCTTGGAAAGTCAATGGGAAGTGATGCCTGTACTCTTAAAATATGGTAAGGATATAACAAAAAATCCCCTAAAATTCTCCAAACAATTTGATGGCAAATATTTAGATGTCTAGCGATCTTCCTCGTACTCGTTTCAGGATGTTCTTCGACTTCGTGCAGCACTGCTTCCTCAATTTCAGGTGTTCTCACACTTAGAGGTCTACCTTCAGATGCTCCTTTTCGGACAGAACCAGTTTCAACAGGACGACGACGAATATTAGAAAAGGTTAGACTATCTGGCAAAGCACGATCGGGATATCTCTGGTGATAAATCCGTCTGGCTTGCTCACCATTACCGTCGGCAGTGCCATATACCTAATGCATTTCCGCCATTTCTGCATTTGAATAATTCACCATTATTAACAAGATTGAAAAAACTAAATTATGAAAAAGATGTCACAGCGAACAGATTTGAATAACAAGGACTTGTCAGATATCAAAAGCCAACTAGATATTTATTGCTAAATTGCATTCTTCAATTATTACATTAATTTTCTCGGACAATAGAACGGTTTTTATTTTTTTACTCAAAAATGGCGCATCAAAGGAAAACAATTCAAGAGAGGTAATTTGTTTTAAATTGAACAAGAAATTCAAAAATAATTTATTTGGCAAAAAACCGTTGTCGTACCATTTTTTCTCAAAAAATATCGAAGACAAGACCCTTACGCACCCCACTGATAATGCTAAAAATTATTTTTGCATTGAAAAATATGCAGCTATAATAATTCTCACTACGTACTAAATATCAGTGAAATATCTGATGCGGTTCTGAAAATATTAATTAATTTCCATTTTTTACCTAATACTTCAACACCCCGAGTTTTTGTAAGGAAACATTTTTGGACCATATTTTATTAAGCAAACTAAAATTCATTTTTCATGTAGATTCACACCCTTAAATATTCGCATATCATTAAGGGGCACCCTGTACTCGTATATCCATTTTTAAAGATTAAAATCAATCTATTGCATTTTCCTAAGCCAAACACTGAAAGATATACGCATCGATTCTATGAGATTAGATGTGGGTCAAGCAGAGAGCATCTACTTGACTTTTTTCTGTACCGTAGACTTGCAAATCGGAAATATCTGCTACTTAAACCTAGTGTTATAAAAATCAAGGACAAAACCATAACACACTATGTGACTATCGCGTTATTGGAAAAATGTTCTCTTTATCCATTAATCACCTACCTATAGCAATGTTTATTTAAGATCTAGATATGATATCTTTTCGGTATGCTTCTGAAAGCATTGACATTGAACGGCGAACTACTTTTGTGCCAATAAGGAGGTCCTACGCACTGAAACAGATAGAGAATGCAATCGGGTGATTATCAGCCGATCATTCACACCGAACCAAGGACGTTCGGATCGTGGTAGGTCGTGACTGCAACGTATGATTTATGCGCTAGCTATTTTATGTGGATGTGCTAATAGCTAAAAGTAGATTTACACTTCACGTAGATCCTTGTACTGTTCCAATATGCAGGATATTTAGTGACGGCATTTAGGGGCAATGGGGTAGTATTCAAACTTAGATTTAATATAATGTATGTCCTAAAAGCCTGGCTGCTATATTTTTAACAAACACAAAATAATATCAAGGTACTGTCTAGGCAGGTTCATCATGGAGGCTGGGAAGCCCTAGATAATGAATAAGTAAGGGTAGCTGTTATCTACCTGTATGCTGTCAAAATTTAATTGCATCTTACGGTGTCGTTCAGAATAGGTGTTTAAGAAAAACCGATTTTGAGTAGCGTCATCCTTTAGGAGCAAAGTATCTACTCGACAATTCTGGAGACATTTTTCTTTAATCGAGGTGAGAGCAAACCTCAGCACCTCGAGAAATCAATTCCGCGCGCTAGGTAAATAAAAAAGAACATTTATATAACACGTGACCAGTCTAGAGTATCGCATCGCTGTCAACCCACCATCTGAGCCGCATGGGTATCATGTAAAAAACCTATAAAACGTCAAAAAAATCAATAAGATGTCATCTTGCAAACTAGGTGGTTTTTAGGGCGCAAACAGTCATTCCACGTTTGCTTGCTAGGATCGTTGTGAACGTCCATCTAAGGAGGAATCACTCAACTAAACTACACGCATTATTGGTTGCATATATTTTGTGAGGCCAAATGGTCCTTGTCTGTAGTGTTTATCTCTGAGAAGAAAGTTTGTTGAATAGCAAGATCGCATCTGGATGATTATGTGTATTGGTCTGCATGTGTATAAAATCAGTGTTATAAGCTGTGTGAGAAAAGCATTATTAAATATGCTGCCAATGATGAGTTATTTTTATATTGTGCTTTCTGAAGAGAGGTTATGGTCAATGTTATAAGTTACGAAAAACTGAGGAGAATTACGAGAAATCATCATTGCGCCCGCGTTGTGTAGTTACTGTTAGCATGTATATGGCTTGTTATTCGACAGTGTACAGTGAATGTAATTATTTCTTATCTCTCTCATTTTCGAAATTCAGCAAATTTGTATATCTATGTAATTTCCAGAGTGGATAAGAAAAAGTGGATGCGCAACTAGCTTTGAATCTCAATTAAGTGTATTTGAGACAAGAACCCAATGTAAGTATCATCAACACATACAACTTATAGCTTAGACCTCCAGTAATGCCATCTCAGAAGCAGATTTTACATCACATCGAAGCCAAAGATTCATAACAAGCCTCATGACGTTAAGCAACACAGGAACAACTAAGTGCTAAGTTAATATATTGTAGAAAAACCTGCATAATGTCAGAAAAACTAGTATAATGTCAAAAAAGTCGGAATAATGTTACTTTTCAGGATACGTGATACCCGTGCCGACCTCGTCAGTCAAGCGCGCGTTCCTCAGTCTTTCAGTGCCAACATGTAGGATCAAGGTACTATTCGTCAGAGCGGTCCGGTGGACCTTTGCTCTTAGTTAAAAGTCTCGTCGGTCTGTTAGTCTGTCAGGTCTGGCTACCCAGATACCAAACATGTTTAAGGAGAAAAGGGAAAGAAGGAAAGAAAGGAAGGAAGAAATAGAGCAAAGAAAGGAAGTAAATCATTTGAAATAGCTTAAGCATTAGTGCTCTGACTAGTACTCGGATTATTTTGTAACTCCAAAAAATAATTTTGATCGGTTTTGTACACTGAAATAATTTTGGCTGGTCTGAATTTACAATTTAATTTTGATCACAGTGCGACGCGCGGCCTGGAGTGTTTTCGAACTTGCTCGACTGTGTAGTCTACTGAATCACGCAAGAGAGGGTTGCTGTGCGATTCCGCTTGATTATAACACCGCTGCGCGGATCAAGCTATAGCGACATGCAACAGAGAAAATTTGTCAATGTTTTTTGTGACGGATTTTATGGGTGTCACCACTGTCATTATTGACAGCATCGCAAGATTGTCAAATGGCGCTGTATGCCCAAATATTCAACTTTAGACCTATAGCTGAAGAACAACTAAACTGAAAAATTACAAATAACATCTTCGCGCAATGTGAAATATCTAGGAGTGTACCTAGTTTCCACCCTTAAATGAGACACACACATACACGTTCTAATGAAAGGATTGCGTACAATGCTTTTCGAGTTTAAATATCTTATGAAATAACTATCAAATGAAAGTACTCTATCATTCACTAGCTGAGAGCCATTTGAGATATGGTGTGATCGCGTGTGGAGTAGCGAGTAAAACGTACATGAAGAATCAGACAATACAAAAGTACATTCTTAAGGTAATATACAGGGTGGCCCATAAGTCCTTTGAGCTGGAAAAAGAGGAATAAAACCAAACTAGTTACATTATGAAGAATTATTATATTTTGTTATCATCTTTATTGAATGGGAATTATGTTTTAAAAATAACATCGTCTAAATGCAATCCATTACGATCACGGCACTCATATAAACGACGTCTAAAATTGTCGATGACTGCGCGGCAAGTCAACACTGTAATGCTTGCCATTTCTCTTCGGATATTTTCTTTCAGGACATCAACTGATCGCGGAGTGGTGTCGTACACTTTACTCTTGAGGTAGCCCCATAGAAAGAAGTCCATTGGGGTCAAATCTGGACTACGTGGTGTCCAGGAAATGTCTCCTCTTCGAGAAATTACTTTGCTGGGAAAAAGTTGACAGACGACGGGCATAGAAGTGTTGGAGGTGTGGGCAGTTGCTCCGTCCTGTTGAAACCAGGTCTGCGTATTATAGCCTGGAAAATTCTGCAACGCTGTTGTCAAAAACTCTTCTATCATTAGTACATACCGCCCCGAAGTAACAGTTAATGCGCGACCTCTGTCGTCCTCAAAAAAATAAGGGCCTACGATGCCATGCGCTGACATAGCAGCCCAAACTGTAACTTTAGGGCTGTGTAAGGGCTTCTGATGCTTACGCCTTGGATTTTCGGGGCTCCAATAACGGCAATTTTGTTTATTTACATGCCCGTTTAAATGGAAGTGAGCCTCGTCCGAGAACAACACATTATTGAGCGAAGAAAATCGATTCAACATTTCATTCGCAAAGTTTAGTCTCTGAATAGCGTCATTATCTTTTAATTCTTGCACTAACTCAATTTTGTAAGCGTGCAGACGTAAATCTTTCCTTAAAATCCGCTGTAAAGATGTTCTGGATACGTTTAGTGCACTGGAACGCTTACGAGTAGACTGGGTAGGATTTTGACGAACAGACTGTGTCACAATGTTGATGTTTTCTGCAATACGAGTTGTACTTGGTCGATCCCACCGCTGTTTATCTAACGTCGAACCAGTCTCTTCGAACTTAGCAACCCAGTTCTTAAACGTTTGAGCTGTTGGACACTTTGTAAAATTGTGTAAATTGTGGTATTCTCGATATTTACGCCGCGCAATGGTTGCCGAATCATTATTTTGATAAAACGCGCGCACACAAAAAGCACGATCCGCTCCAGTGAAACACTCCATGGCGACTGAATTCCCAGACACTGAAGATACTGCCCCCACCTCGCCTGCGCCGCTCACGCTCACCCGTTAAATTTTATTCAAATTTGAAATTTCAAAGGACTTATGAATCACCCTGTATAATAAACCAAGAACATACCCAACAGAACGATTATATACTGAAATTGCAGTGCATGATATTCGACTACTATACTTATCCAGACCATCATGAAGCAGCACCAACTAAAACATAAGCTACGCCAAACTGAGCACGACTATGATACCCGCTATAAAGTAAGAAAGACTAAATGTCAATGCCATCCAGAGATCATTCCAATACCTATGACCGAAGCTTCATAATAATTTGCCTATTACCTAAAAACAGTTAAATTCTATGAAGTTTAAAAAAGAACTAAACAAGTGGATAAAGGAAATACCTCGCCTCCACATATATCAGCTAATCCTTTCAAATATTATACAAAAACCTTTTTTTTCAAACTGTCGAGTATCTCCTTTAAAAGTTTGTAATTTATAAGGTTAAACATATCCAACCATACAGCCAACGTAAATAAGCTTTTCACCTTCCTAATATGCCATTCCTAGATTCGTCAACACCCAATTATGACTATTGTACCTAGGATTACAAGCATACTGATATAGACTGAATAGTGGATAGGCATCTCACCACGCGTGGGTGTTTCATATTTATTTGTATGTTATTTTATCTTACCTGATACATTTGTAATTGTAATTGAAAGCAAATAAATATTATCATTCTTATCGTCTATCATGACTGCCACCATTGATAGCATCGTTAGCCACTTCGTTACTTGTATGTCAGCATAACAATTAAGTACTACCTTATTCTTTACCTTTTATTCAGTTTAATTAAAAAGTGCAATTTATGGTAACTAAAAATTCATAATTTGAGCCAATTGATTCATCTATCAGTTCAATTTGAATTAAGCAAAAATTTGAAAATCGTGTCCTATTAAAGTTTCCAAAATATCTCGAAATACTCGGTAAATCCTGGTCGAGAATTCTGGTGCCTCAGGAAATAACAAAGATTGAGATGGATGTAGGCCATTTTTGATCACATATGAATTCAAGATATTGTTCTATTATTTTCTGGGACTCTGCATATCTCAGAAAAGGTCGGATCCGTGAGCAAATTACATCAGCCAGCTCCATAATAATTAAGTACTACCTTATTCTTCACCTTTTATCCAGATTAGCCGAGTATAGCTTGTTTAATTCATTGTTGATTTTTTAATTAAAAATTACAATTTATGGTAACTAAAAATTTATCATTTGACTCAATTGATTCATCTATCAGTTCAATTTGTATAAAGCAAAAACTAAAAAATCGTGGATTATTAGACATTTCAAAATATCTCGAAATACTAGATAAATCCTGGTCGAGACTTCTGGCGCCTCAGGAAATAAAAAAGTTTGAGAGCAATGTATGCCATTTTTTAACCCATATGCATTCGAGATATTGTTATATTAATTTCGGGGACTATGCATACCCCAGGAAAGGTCGAATCCGTGTGCAAATTACATCAGGCGGCTCCATAATAAATTAGCTTATTGGGCGATTTTCTAAATAATGGTGGGTGTGTCAGTACTTCGATTAAATGATTCTTTTAAACAAATGGCGGTAGCTGCTATACATGTATTGAAATTGCTCAAAGACTTTTTGGAGTTTATGGCATATACAGGATGTTTCAGTTTATTGTTGCATAACTTTAAGATTCGATAGAACTTTTAAAATTAATGCATAAAGTCTATATAAACATGGGTCGAAAAATGCGTGGCTTCCGAAATACAGTGTGTTTAAATTTACTTTCTAAAATAGTTGTTTTTAAATATTTCGAATAATATTTGATGTATAACAGTGAAAATTGGTATACAAGGGTTATTTTGGTACGACAAAACGAACCATGGGCATATTTTTACTGTAGCCCCTAGAGGGCGCTCTCTTCTGTACCTGTAGTGTATTAAAATCACCGAAAAAATTTTCTTACTGCAATTTTTTGCTTTTTGAATAAAAAAACTGATTCTTCGCACTTTTAACATACAAAAGCTCTCCTGTGAGTTTTCGTTATAGTTCGATGCATTTTTAAATATTTATGGGAAAATAATATTTTTTTTACATTTTCGATTTGGGCATTACAAGTAATTAAGATGATCGTTTAGATTGTGTTTTTAAACACAGCAATAATTCCTAACTCCAAATAAACACAAGAAACAGAATATTAATTTGTTTAATTTTCCAATATTATTTTTAACAAATTAAATTAATTATTTACAACTAAAATGCTATTGGATAGTTAGGACAAACATACAAAATCTAAAGTATATAGTTGCTCGAAATGTAAACCCAATTGTTCAATACACAATTCACATCTACGAATGATCGAACGTGGTATAGCATTATTCAAGTAAGGCCTTATTTCATCACATGCATTCCTGATTCTGTCTATTAGCATATCTCTTGTGGTTACGGGAGTCTGGTACACTTTTTCCTTTAGAAATCCCCACACAAAGAAATCTAATGGATTTAGGTCAGGGGATCGTGGAGGTGGCCGTGGTCCTCCACGGCCGATCCATCTTTCTGGATAATTTTCGTCCAGCCAGTTTCTAACTATTCTCGAATAATGAGCTGGACAACCATCAAGCTGGAACCAGGCCAATCTTATTAAATGTAACATAACATCAACCCACATATTTGCATGTTCAGCCTTTAAAAATTCCAAGAAGGTCGCAGCATTTAACCTTGCAGGCAAAAGGTAGGGTCCAAATAGTCGATTACTGTAGATACCAATCCACACGTTCACACTAAATTTATGCTGAACATTTATTTCCCGAACTGCATGCGGATTTTCATGCGACCAAATATGCTGATTATGAAAATTTACCACTCCACGTCTAGTGAAGCATGACTCATCGGTCCATAAAACGTTACTTAAAAACTCCGTATTATTATCAGTTCTATCAAGAATCCACTGACAAAATGTGATTCTTCGTTCTGCGTCCCCTGGCTGTAGTCCTTGCACAGGTTGCAAATGGTAAGGACGTCTATGTTCATTTCTAAGAACACAGTGAACATGTCTTGCTGAAATTCCCAAGGCACCAGAAACTGTCCTAACACTTGTGGTCGGATCTCTATCAAAATCACGCGGAATCATACGGGTAAATCTGCGCTGACGAATATTTATGTTTTGATCCCTTTGGCGATTTTCAATTATTTGGTGATGCACTCTTACAAATACTGAGCGAGTTGGATGTCGTCTGTTTGGAAATCTTCGTGCGTATTCTCTGGCTGCTTCTGCTGCGTTTCCATTTACAAAGCCATACACAAAATAAATATCCGCCAACTCTTGATTGGAGAATAAAAATGGCATTTTTATAAAAAAAACAGGTAAAAGAAACCAAATTTCGTGCATTCACAATTGCAAAGAAACGTTTCAGGTTTCAACAGACAACAAAACTAACTGTCAACTAATTGACGTTTAACCTTATTCTGCTTTCAATTTCAAAAAAATTTGCAGGCACAGCCTACTTCTAAAAATTATCGAGATACTGACTTTTTAACGCTATTTTATCATGAATAATTAAAAATGCATCGAACCTTAAAAATCGAAATATCTCAAAAACGGCTAACTATAACGAAAATTCACAAGAGAGCTTTTTTATGTTGAAAAGTATGAAGAATCAGTTTTTTTATTCGAATAGCAAAAAATTGCACTAAGAAAAATTTTTCGGTCATTTTAATACACTACAGGTAAAATAGAGAGCGCCCAATAGCGGCTACAGTAAAACTATGCCCATGGTTCGTTTTGTCCTACCAAAAAACCCTTGTATACCAATTTTCACTGTTATACATCAAATATTGTTCGAAATATTTAAAAAAACTGTTTTAGAAAGTAAATATCGTATTTCGGAAGCCACGCATTTTTCGACCCATGTTTATATAGACTTTATGCATTAATTTTAAAAGTTCTATCGAATCTTAAAGTTATGCAGCAATAAACTGAAACACCCTGTATATCGCTTCAGTTGGTGAACATATGATTTGCCATCCCACGCAAAAAGAATGGCCTACAAGAGGCAATACAGGTCAAATATACTAGGTGACATATAAAATGCAACACCCAGAATTATTTATTGAATTTTGATAAAAACTTGTTAACATATTTGCTATCATGGAAGCACGTACTTTTTTTGTAAAGGCTTTTTTTGTCATATGAGGATCCGAACAATATGAGCATGTTCACCTAATATTCAGTGATTCTTCTGTGTTGGTTAAATTTGTTTCATTGTTATTTCATTGCATTATCATGTCTAGAGTTCGTAGACGTGCAAATTTCACTCAACTTTCCAAGCTTGAGAGGGGTCAGATATTCGGGTTACGTGAAGCCGGATAATCCTTTAGAGAAATCGCTAATCGGGTGAATCGAAACGAAGCTACTGCAGTTAGATGTTATCGAGCGTGGTTCCAAGAAGGCCGAAATCGAAGAGTTAGAGCTACCAGAGGTCAAAGATAGATTACATCGCGACAGGATCGTAAACATAAGGGTAGATGAATGTCGTGCTGCCTACGTGTATTGAATGTATGTATATTACTATTCAAAGTGAAATTATCTCTGTTAATAGACGTACTGTCAACACCTGCTATGCGCACCTTATTTTTATCTGTTGACTTCAAAATACCTTTAAAGCATTCACCGAGAAACCCCAGAAACACAATGCATTCGTGACTCGATATGTACCGTACATCAATAACTGGTCGCGTGTAAAAACTATTCTCAGATAGGTAGGTCTGCGAGCTAAGCTTCGCAGATAGGTAGTCACAATGTCCTTTAAAATTGAGGCACTCATCCAGGTGCAGTCCCAAGAATGTTGTGCTCTCACTGTAAGCTGCAGTGGAGGTATTGATTTTTGGGCATTGAGGAATCTTATGGCTTTTGTTTTTTCAACGTTTAGATGCCGCTGGTTCTCCATGAACCAGTTACTAATGATATGTAACAAGCTATTACAGTCATTAATTAGGATATCTTTATTTGATAGAATAATCGATGTGTCGTCCGCGTATAACGTAAACTGTACTATGGGGAAGGACTGCTCGAGGGTATTTACATATAATGCAAACAGAACACATATCTTTGTGGAACGCCAACATCCACTTATCCCACTAGACTTGACTTACATTAGTTGTCCTGAGCAGTTATGAGTTATTGTCACATACTGCGATCTGTTTTCTAAGAAGGATTTTATCCAGAGGTAGACTCGTCCACCGATTCCATAAGTTGACAGTTTTACCAATAACAGATAGTGGTTGACAGAGTCGAATGCCCGGCTAAAATTACAAAAGATACCAGTAGGGCACTCTCCTGCCTCAATGTACTGAACTAGCGTGTTCAAGAAAGGATGAGATGCTGTTAGTGTTGACCTATCGTTACGGAAACAATGTTAGTTGGATGTCACTCATTTCTTTCAAGGAACAGCGTCAACCGATTCAAGAAACAGTATTCGAAAATTTTGGAAAAACAACAGGGAGACGTCACCGGTCTGTAATATTTTGCGTTACTAGTTTCTTCCTTCTTGTGTCCAGTACAGAAAGACATATTGTTCAGAAAAACAAAGGCTTAAAACAATATATGCCAAAATGTTTTCAACCAGGAAATTAGGAATTTGGTCAGCACCTGAGGAACGCTTATTTTTTAACTTTTTGTCAGTCAGACTAAAGAATTCTTCTTTCGTAAATGGGTATAGATACATGAGTTCTTTAATGGCATCGTTGTAGTTTGGAACTGTGCCAATATTCTGGATGTTTGCTCTATGATTTCAAGGGGAGCATTTTTAAAGTGTTTTTTCGGCTATTTCCTGAGGATCAGTAACAGTTTGCCCATTTTCATCAGGTACAACGTTTTTTGTTGTTTTATTTTTACCACTCAGTTCACCTACTACATTCCAGGCAGGTTTCACTGTATAATGTGAGCTGAAAATAATTTTTTGGTAATAGGCCCTTTTTGTTTCTCTAATGACTCTTTGATGCTGTTTTTTGTCCTCTAGATATTTATGCTTACTTTCGGAAAAAATCGTTTCCAGTACATGCTGTTCCTGCAAATGTGAACTAGATCTTTTAACCTCTTCACCCGCCCATACCTTTTTATTGTTTATAATTGCTCGTTTTTTTATCGGAAAATCTTTTTGGGAGTGGTAATCGAAAACTTGTAAGAAATAGTTGAATGCGCTGTTGATATCCGGCAAATTATAGAATGTGGACCAGTTTTCATTGCCTAGCTCTAGTGCAAAATTTTGTGTGGGGTGAGAATTAAAAATCTTCTTTAGCGTATAGTCAACGCCAAACAAAGTGGCGTGCACGTCATCAAGGTGGGTGTGTTGAAAAATTTACATTGTTGCCAAACTTTTTGTAAAATAATAAAATTTATTATTTACATATCTAGGTTTATAAGCAATATTAACCTCAAATGAGAACAAAAATAATAGTATAATAAAATTATAGATCTGTACTTGCATAATCATTAAGTATGACAATTATTGATCAGATGACACTATGAAACTACCATATTTAATTGATAGCTTAAAGGTACTGAATAAAAATCCAAATGGGGTCCTCCAAATTTTATGCATGGTATTTATTTTACAGAATTCATACAGAAAAATGCATTCTAAAATTAGGTAAGCTACTGGTGTAAGCTTTTTCTGTACAATAAAGTTAGTCGGAGTTTCTTTCTTCAGCGCTGTCTGAATCTGAATCTTCATCACTCTCAAAGTTGATTATTAAAGGTTCGAGGTCTGGTCGATCAAAAATTCGTTCTCTTTCATACCATTTAAAAATTTCTTGCTCAGTATGTCGAACACTATTTTTCCACATGTCTGGGGTAACCGTTTGTAGAGCCTCATTCCACATATCCAAACAGTCTTTTTCACTGTTACCATCTCTACCAATATGTCTGTTATAGTAACCTTTTGCTATGCCCCCAATAGGGTTAAATATACAATGGTAAGGAGGCAGACGAAGAACTTTGTGCCCATGTTGTTCCGCCAATTCATCAATCACGTATATTTTAGGTGGTTTGTTTCTAAAAAAGCAGTTATTTTAAGCATAGGAATAAACAAAAGAAATATAAACTGTCGACCAAAATATATATAATTAAGAAGCATTATGTACCGCGCAACAATACTCAATAGCTCTGTTTTAAACATTGTGTTTAAAAATGGTATGTTTTGATTTGTCAACCAGTCTTGGATATTTTTTTTTGTCCATGCATTGTTGGGCACTTTGTTCAATATCATGCTGTGATAAGGGGCGTTATCCAGTATAATCATAGATGGACTCTCCAATTTTTCTAATAACTGATGTTGAAACCATTTCAAAAAATTGTCCTGGTTCATCTCTCCATGGTAATCGCTCAATTTTGTTTTCGAAGAAAATATCGCTTCACTACCCTCAATAAACCCATTTTCATTTCCAGCATGTAATATAATGTATCTAAAATATATTAGTTTTAAATTTTATAGTGCAAATTGTGTAAAAGTACATACCTTTTACCATCTGTTTTAATAGCTTTCACGCTTTTTTGGTTTCCATTTTGCCAAGAGCGACCTATGGTCCCATTTTGAAATATCCAAGTTTCATCGAGGAGGACAAACTGGTATAAGGCCTCAACCTTGGCTTGATTGTATTGCCTTAGAAATTCCACCCTTTTCAAAGCTATACTTGGTAGTTCCATGAGCCCTCGTCGCGGATTGTCCTTAAGCCACTTAAATCCAAGATCTCTAAGCAACCGCCTTAAAGACGTGGCACTACCATCAAATAATGCCCTATCTCTTAATCGAGACCATAAAGTTTGTATCGTAACTTGTTCTTCTGAAACCATGTGTAATATGACATTATAATTTAGTTAACAAATTAATGCAAATTTCTGATAAGTTATTATAATAAGATCTTACTTTTGTGATACATATTATAGATCACTTCTCGAATGGCACTTGTATCCAATGTCGCTGTGTTGGTTACACGTTTAATATAACTCCGCTTTTTCTTGGGCGATTCTAAATTTGCATCACTTTTCACACCCTCGGAAATACGACTAACTGTCCTTAAACTAATTTTTAAAGCAGCAGCAACACGCTACAAAAAATGAAATAAAATTTCACTATTATTAATATACATTACATATAATTATTAGTAACCTACCTCTTGAACAGCATTTAAAGGCAACAAAGGCCCGTTGTTGTCCCTTTCTTGCTCAAAGTAGTGCATTAACGAGGCCACGAGTTCCTTACACCGACTATTTAACTGTTTGGGCATCTTTATATACCAAAATTGCCTTTATCTACTCGTAAAATGAATAATTTTGTTTTGAAACAAACAGTTGTTGATTTACAGTATGCGGGGCCAAAGGATTTATAAAGATTTGAAATGCCACAAATTGATTCAGTGTCAAAATTAATACAAATGTCAGTTCCCAGTTTAAATAAGTTTCAAGGTGACAATGTGTCAACGCTGCGAAATCGGTTTAGTGCGTTTACATGTCGATAAGTGATTGGAGCGTTTGCAAAACATTTTATTTCGCATAATGCGTCTAAATTTATCAGAAAGCAACTTATGTGATATTTTAATAACAATGTTTATATGACTATTAACCATAATAAGAGAGTAATGACCATTTTACAATTTATATATCACATTAATATGAAACTGCAATAGAGCAATTGTTTGTGATAGAAACCTAGGCATTAGGTCGGGGAATTTTTATCGTGATGACGTGCACGCCACTTTGTTTGGCGTTGACTATATATGTTGTCCTATTACTACCTACCAAGAGTACTGTCCTGTAATCCGATATAACATTGTCCACTACACAGTTCAGACATCTATAACCGAAATTAGTAAAAACTCGATTAATTGTGATAGAAGTCTTACCAACTCAAGTAGCCCATCCTCTGGATGCAGTCATGATGGGAAGAAGATTGCAAATTCACTGCACCCTCCACAAACATTGGAGGCTCTACAAAACCATATTCAGATGTCTTGGGATACAATACACCAAGAAGACATCCATCACCTAATCCAGTCAATGCCGCGACGATTTAACGAATGTGTAGCAGATGAGCTTCAACACATTATTAACCTTAAGGACCTAAAACTTGTTAAAGTATGCTCAAAATTACAGCTCTCCTATTCGGTTTTGCATTTTCTATGTCATTTAATATATATTCAACCTTTTTTCATATTAAGATGAGCTTACAAAAAGTAAGTTGTTCCAGCAGATATCTCTATGCGCCTGTTTCTTGATATACACCGGCAGTTTTTAATTATCGTTCACAACAAGTCATGTTATTGACCTAGCTTTAATTTGAAGGTGCGCAGGTTATTAATAATTGATTGAACGATCATATCTTCGAACATGAAAGATCATCACGACAGTGCTTTCATTAAGGTGAAAGTAACCAAAACTGATAACGTATTCTTTAAACATCGTAAGAACACGTGGATACATCTGTATGACTAACGTATAGTGCACAAGAGAAAATCTAATCACAATAATGTTTATATCGAATTTATTATTTATACAAGGTGTGTCTATTTGTCAAGGTAATGGAATTGCAGTCGGCAAGTGCCTCCTTACAAAACACGCCCAGTGAACGTCTTGGTATTCTGATAATGGAAAATGTGCGGATCCATATTCATTTTTCTTCCCACAATGACTCTGCAGTAATTATCTAATCTTGACTAATAAGAATTGTAAACAACGTTCATGGTGCATTCTTTGTTCAGTATCAACTAATCTTTCAGAGATTTTTAATGTATTTTTCTTGATGTTACAAAGGTTTCCAGCTATGTTCAGTTATGGCATACTCATACTCATACTCAAACTTCTATCGTACGTTCTTCCAAAGATACCCGTCTTAATTGATGCATTTTCTTCTTCATCCCACAATATCAATGCAGGTGTCTCCTAGAAATCCGTTTTGGCTCAAACATTTATTATTTCTATAACAAGCAATACTTTTACTACATTATCCAGCTGCAATAGAGTAGCTAGCAACATACATCTTAGTATATTCCTACACATGATGACACTTCCGACTCGTGAGTTATCGAACCGTTTACAGTAAAGATTTTGTCAATTCATGAGGTTTTACTGGCCAGGCAAGCATTGGGGATTATCGAAATGTAAGCCACAGGATAAGTTCCTCATCGTGATATAACCCACAGGATAGGCTTCAGACGTTACACTAACCATTTTCATATATTGCTCTCAAATTGCCAAATTATTGGAATCCTGCTCACTGTAATGTAAGCTACTGCAAAACGTACGATTTTGTCATTTTTTGCTTAACCTCCTTCTGATGAGAAATTCCGAAGAGTGTATAGTTCATTTCACGGCTTTTCACTTTTCCCTGTAAGCGGACGTGAACATTTTTTTGCCAACTTGTGACTTTTCCTAATCTATGATTGTCACTGTCAGTGTGACAACCCACTTGACAAGGACATTTTAAGTTTATCTTTTTTTGATCTCTGTTATACAGGGTGGCGCATCGAAAACGAAACAGACGCATCTCGTGGCAGCTCAGTTTTTTTTGGAAAAACGCTCAGACCCGTCGATTTTGTTTTCGAGGGGGACACAAGTTTGGCAAAAAATCACGTTAACACGTGCAGCCCCCTGGGCGGGGGTGACACCAACCCTAAAATCATAAATGGAAAGGGGGGTCGAGTGATACCTTATTTTAAAGGTCTTTCAATTCCCTTTATAATGATGTAAAATACATGAGCTTCAGTTCAGTAGTTTTGAAGATTTATCGATTTAAATCTTAAAGTAGACTTTAATAGGTACATCAGATTAGTTTGTACTACTTTCAGAAGAAATTTGACTAAAAGAATTTACTAAATAAGTAAATGCTTTTCTTCACTACGCCCATGGTTTTTTATCATTTTTTTGTTGAAAATAGCTATTGGAGCGTTTTTTTGTGGCAAAAAAGTTATTTCTTGAAGAAAGATAAGGAAATATCTCGTACTTATTTTAAATAGGAAGTTAGTACATAGTTTGCGATCGATTTGACCAAACTTTGTTGCTAAAATAACTTGTAATGTTTTATTACATAAATTAACCATGGTATATTCCACAGCAGAAAGAGTTGAAATTATCGAATGTTCCTTTTTCTTAAATTTCGCAGTAAATCGTCATAACTGCCGATATTGGTCCGATTCTAATCCCAGAATTTATCATGAGGTTCATACACAGCAGCCACAAAAATTAAATGTTTGGGCTGGTATTTTTGTCGATCATTTAGTTGGTCCTTTTTTTTTACCTGAAAATTTGACCTGTGAAATGTATTTGGAATTACTGGAAGACGCCATAGATCCTGCACTAACAGCCATAATTGAAAATCAGGATGATCGGCGGTACATTGCGAATAGGTTGATGTTCCAACAGGATGGTGCCCCACCACATTACGCATTACGTGTTCGACAATATTTTGATCAGACGTTTCCAGATCGATAGATTGGTAGAAGAGGTGCCATTGAATGGCCCCCAAGATCGCCAGATTTATCACCTTTGGATTTCTTTATGTGGGGTCATTTAAAAAGCAAAGTCTATGCTACTCAGCCAACATCATTAGAAGACCTGTGACAAAGAATTGTGAATGAGTGCCTTCAAATTACTCCTCGAATATTGCAAACTGTGCAATACCGATAGCTTTTGCCAAAATTATTTTGAGTAGTGAAGCAGCGGTCCTTTGTTAACCAAATCATGTGAGTAAGAGGAACTGCGTTTAAAATTATTTTGCCCAGCTCGAACTTTTCCTATGAACCTTCTGCTATAACTATATAGTTCTTTTCACTGGACTATATTGCTCTTTTCACTGAACTATATATTCCTAATCATTGTCTCGAGTACTGCTCACCCCGCTCTTTATATGCTCTTCCTAACGGTATGTCACAGGATTCTGCTCTCAGGCCTAACCACAATGTCGCCGCGTACTAGGCCTACTAAATGGAAACACCAGGCTTCTGCTTATTATTTTTTTATTCCATCAAACACAGTTCTACTTCGAAAATCCAAAAAAAGGGGAATGAATTTAGATATTTTATATCCTGACTTGAACGAACAAAGAGTAGCAGAAAATATGTCATTTTTAAAATAATATCTAATTCTTTGTAGAGCTTCTTTTTGGGGAAATAGATGAGAAGTCAAGCGTAAATTCGAATTTATAACAGCTGCATAGTGTTTAAATGGTAATTCAGAGTACTGCATTCAGTTTGTTTTTCTAATTTAGCAGTTCCAAGTTTCTTTTTAACTCTCGAACTCGGTTAAAAGCATATCTCCGATTTAACTGTAACCTGAATATTTGCTCGCTTGTATAAGTTATTAGTATACCTAATAATTATAACATGTCTTCAGAAGCACATTCCGATAATTTGCAATAAACTATTAGTACCGCCTGCACAGCGCAGTTGCTTATTATACAACCAATTATATCGACAGCCTGTATTGCTAGTTGCCTGGAGCTGTCCTCTGTAAAATAGATTATATTTGAACGACTATGATATAATAATTTAGATACTTGACATCTTACACACAGCGGAAATATTTTGTATGATTTTTTTTGCCATCACTGGATAAAATCCAAAGAATTCTCTGAAATTCAATACTCAGGCGACACTAAAAATAATTTGTTGTTTGATAGACTTCAATCTAAAAGTTCTCAAAAAAAAAACGATATGCGCTGTTAGAAACGACGCTACTAAAATGGTAAAACGAGGAGCCCTAAAATGTGTATTTTTTGTTACAGATACTGGCGATTAAAATGTGGATCCTGCTTTGGATATCCCAAGTTAGTCTCTGGACGCTGTCTTCAGCCACGGTGCACCTTGATGTCGTGAACCAGTGGAATTACCTGAGCTTCGATCTTCCATATCATTTTACATCCGCATCAGAAATAAGGTAAGACATAGGTGCAATAAACATTCAGGTTCTGTTAAAACAATTCCGTATTTTGGTACTTGCTATCGAAGATTGTTTTGTTTTCAAATTTGAAATGTTGAAGACTAATTTAGAACTCACCATGGATGCAGACATGTCCAAGGTACACCGCTAGAAAAATAATTCATCAGATATAGGAACTTTAACGTAGGAATATCGCCATCTGTTGCAGAATTATTGGCTTGTAATAATTGCTCAATTAATGTCAGAGCTTGGAACCTTTTGCGAGCTGTGGGTCCCTTCGAGAATTTCTTTTGCTGAGTAACTTTCTCTGGTAGCGTTTATAAAATATTGTTTTGGGAACTTAAGGCCAGACAAGAAATTCGACTATGAATCTTTTACTATCGAGTTTATAAGATGTTTTTCTACCTCTGACCACACAAGAGACAAATGGCTCGTATATCGTATCACCCAAGTACTGAACCAGTTTTAATTCTTCTTTTATTCTTTAAAATGTCCCTTACAATGCAAGATATATAAAACAAATAAAATACATTTTCAAAAGGAAGTTTTTATGTAGCTGGAATTTTCAAATTAAGTTAAGTTTTGCATATAGAAACATAGTAGGCCGCGCGGATCGAACGTCAGTACTGAATCTTAACCTCACTCTTTAGTAAACTTAAATTTAAAGTTTCACAACAATTCGTGAAGTGTTCTCACTACAGTGCATTTTTAAGTGTCACCAAGTCATTAGAAAAATGGAACTTAACCGAGAACAATTTCGCGCCATAATTTATTACAACTTTCAGAGACAATTATCGCAACAAGAATGCCTTGCTGAGTTACTGTTTGTTTTTGGCAACGAAGCGCCACATCAGTCGACAAATTTCCGTTAATGTGGAAAATTCAAACATGGACGGGTGAGTCTTAGCGACGATTCCAGGGTGGGTGCACCAAAAACGGCAGTTACCCAGGCAAACGTCGATGCTGTGCGCAAACTCATCATTGAAGATAGACATGTGACATATCGCGAGATTGAGGCGTCCATAAAGATCTCCAAGACCTCAATTCAAAAAAATTTACATGAAGAATTAGGAATAAGAAAATAATTTCTGGTTGGATACCCCACCTGTTGACTGAAGAGCAGAAAGCAGCCAGGGTTCATTGGTATCAAAGAACGCTTAACCGTTTCAATTCCGAAAACTCAAAAAATGTGTACAGCATTGTTAGTGGTGATCAATCTTGGATTTACTGTTATGAACCAGAAAATGAACGACAGTCGGCTGTTTGGGTGTTCCAAGGTGAAGAAAAGCCAACAAAAGTCATCCGTTCTCGAAGTGTTTCGAAAATGATGGTCGCGACATTTGTGTAAAAAGGTCACATTGCAACAATTCCTCTTAATGAGCAAAGAACTGTTACTGTGGATTGGTATACCACCATTTGTTTGCCAAAAGTCATCACCGAGCTTCGAAAAATCAACCCCGAAAGAAGACTCATCCTCCACCAAGACAATGCAAGCTCGCACACAGCCCAAAAAACAAGGCAGTATTTAACGGAAGAAAAAGTGGATTATTGGACCATCCTCCATATATTAACGAGGTTCGCGATGTAATAGATAATCTCAAAAATAAAAACAGTAAAGATATTTTTGGTTTCAATTTAAAAATTGTAAAATGTATAAAGAACATAATTTTGATCCCTCTAACACGACTGATTAATATTTGTCTTAGAGAAAATATTTTTCCAACTGTTCTAAAGAGAGCTAGTGTCACACTTATTTTTAAGAACGGCAATGTTGATTCACCAGAGAACTACAGACCTATATCCCTTCTTCCAGTTATCTCTAAGATCTTTGAAAAATGTATGGCTTTGAGACTGGTAACCTTTTTTGAGGCAAATGAATTGTTTTCACAATATCAGTTTGGTTTTCGCCAGGGTAAGAGCACTGTTATGGGTGTACTTAACCTGATTTCTCCTATAATTGATGCTTTCCATGGAGGAGGGTATAACACGGTTCTTTTCTGCGATCTTAGTAAGGCATTTGATTGTGTGAGCCATGACATCCTTTTAAAAAAGCTCCTTGCTTACAACTTTAGTTATGATTCCATTAAACTAATTGACCTTAGTAATAGAACTCAGGTGGTGAGATGTGATGGAGTGACATCAGCGGAGCGAAGTGTTAATATTGGCGTCCCACAGGGCTCCATCTTGGGCCCAATTCTTTTTTTAATTTACCTCTCAATAACAATATGGCAAACTTTACTCTCTTCGCGGATGATACGACCGTCTCTCACACCGCTAATAGTTTTGAGCGCTCAATGGCACAGTCTCTGGCTGCGCAGGATGAGGCTGAGCTGTGGTTTTGCTCCAATAAGCTGTTGCTAAATAAAGAGAAGACAAAGAGAATGGTGTTCTTCATGCGAAGCCTGCCTGGAGACAGTGATTTGGTTGGTGAAGCCAAGTTTCTGGGGGTTACTTTGGATCCAAGATTGCAATGGGGCCTTCACATTGACAGTGTTGCTGGAAAGGCCACCAAAGGTATATATATGCTACGGAGTTTGTCTTCTTGTGTTTCTGTAGAAATATTGAGAATGGCTTACTTTGCCATTTGCCATTCACATATATCCTACGCCATTCTGGCTTGGGGGCATTCTTCAGGGGTCCATAGACTGTTCGCCTTGCAAAGAAGAGCAGTTAGGGTTGTGAGCCGTCTGGGCTACAGGGACGATTGCAGAGATACCTTTGTCAAGTTGGAAATCCTTACTGTGCCTTGTTTATATACTCGTATTTTTGAAAATCTACTATTCGTTAAAAGAAACTCTAACTATGTAACTCATGGGGACGTCCATGAGCACAATACTAGGCATAAGAACAATCTAGTACCTCCTTATTGGCGACTGAGAAGGTATCAAGATGGACCTGGTTATTGGGCGGTCAAATTTTTTAATGTACTTCCAGACGGCTTAAAATCGCTTCCGTTTAAAGATTTTAAAGTTCAAATCAAGAAACTTCTTATTGATAACTCATTTTACACGTTTGAAGAGTTTTTAAGACATACATTTTAACTATAAATCTTAATATGTTATGTTAGCGTTATATCTTTATGAGTGCTGGTGTACTTGTTTGTAATTCTTTATGATCATTAGCACTCCCTTTGTTTTAATTCTAATGCAATTCTCATTTGATCTACTGACGTATGTAAATATATTTTATGTATTGTGACATGAATAAAGAATTGATTGATTGATAGTCCCGATCTAAGTTCTAACGATTTCTTTACTTTCCCGAAAATTGAAAACAGACTGCGTCGTCAAAGGTTTCAGTTACCAGAAGAAGCAGTCGACGCATTCAAAAATGCCGTTTTGGATCTGCCAGCAAACGAGTGGAATAAGTGCTTCGAAAATTGGTTCGAGCGCATGCAGATGTGTATTAATCTTCGTGGAGAATACTTCGAAAAACAATAAATTCATTTAAAACTACCAACCGTGTTGTTTTATTTCCATATGCAAAACCTAAAAGACATCCCTCGTATCACATTCTTTTTCGTAGTTTAAATATCACCAATCGGAAATATTTTTTAAATTTTTAGTTAAAGTTATCAACAGCATAAAATTACTTACTTTATTCGTGTTATAAAATTACGATAGGTAAATATAAATTATATAATCATCAACATTTGATATCTATAATATTGGGGTCAGTATGGAAATTACAAATCGCCTTATTGCGGCAGTCACCATATTGGATTAAGAATGACGTCACTTTGCTTATTCTGTTTCTCTCATCAATCCCTTTTATTTGATATTCATATCATAGGGTTGAGTATGGAAATTATAAATCGGCATTTTGTAACTTCCGATCTATTGGATTCAATACTTACATTTATTTTATATTGTCATACAAGCAAAACGTGTGTGCACAATTTCGACTTCAAAAATCAGATCAAATATTGGTCCCACACTAGTAAACAGGTCAAATTAAAATTTCGTAAACTTGTATTCAGACGTTTGAGTTCGGGAGCTTTCAAAACTTTCCATTCATGCTTGTAACTATTTCAGGTTAGACAACACAGTCTTCACCGGTCTGGAGATATCAGACGACCGCATCTTCATAGCCACCCCCAGACTCCGTGCAGGCGTTCCAGCCACTTTGTCCACCATTCCCAGACATGTGCCTCCTGGTTCAGGACCCACCTTGTCAGCTTATCCCAGCTGGCAGTTGCATGGGCCAATGCGGGGCAACGTCAACTGCTCGCAGTTGATATCGGTATATAGGATGAAGATGGATTCCTGCCATAGGCTATGGGTAGGTGTCGAATGGTTTTTGGACATCGATAAAATTGTAGAAAACTGTATGCTACTCCCAACAAGCAAAGTAGTGCTATAAGCTTTTGGTAAAAGAACCGTTCAGCCATAAAAGCTCTCTATTGTTGTTGCCTGAACACCAAAATGCTGGCTTAATGTTATGTGGAATGCAAATTTGCTTTCTGCAACATATTTGCTCTAAAATGAGATGTTTAAAATATTCTTATAGCATAGTTGCACAACACCTTACAGGACAAATTTTTAACTGATGCATAAACGTTTATACAACTATTTTATACGGCATATTTGCAGGTTAGTCAAAATGGTTGTGTTGTGGCATCCATGGTAACGTTTATAAAACACAACTGTTGTTTAGTAACTGCTAAATATGTAGGTATACAACTTCACCATAACCTAACTTTCTGCTGTCATATTTTAGTTAAAATGCCATAACCAATGTTTTAAGACAAACAACGCATGCATATTGGTTAAAAAGGTTTTATCAACTGTTCAAACAGAAGATATAGATCTGATACAAATTCTAGGTAAATCATTCGACTCTGTCGGTATTTCATTTCTGCCATTTGTCAAATTGTTGTATAACACCTGCAGGCAACACCAAAATGTTCTAATAAACTAAAGACAACACATGGACGATGCCATGATTATACACAACCACCCGCCATATTGGGCAAACATTTATTCCTCTATTTGATATTAAATAATTATGTTTCAGTTCAAAATTACAGATATAAAGTGATAAACATTAGTGTAATTGTGTCTAAATATAGGATTTGTGGAAGATTTAACGCAGATAAGTTCAGTTTTCCATCTTAAAAATCTAGACATACTTTTGATCATTATCAAAATATGAATCAAATACGAAGCCCGTAGAAATTGCGTAACTACTTTGCACGATAATCACAATAAAATTTGCTGCGCAAGTAATTCAATAGCCCTATATCATAGTGTAGAAGTTTATCATATACCTGTGTATGAAATTCACAATGGCCGATATGTAAGTAAACAAGATGACTGTATTGTGTTAGTTGTATATTCTTCACTTCGTCTATACAATACTTAAGAAATAGTTTGGTTGCAATAAAGTATAATCACGTAACAGAATAGTTGTATAGTTGACAAAAACTGAATCTTGCACTGACGCAAATGTTCTATAGCGGCTGCAAGAGGCTTACACTTTTGTTGTATAACTGTTACCTGCAGCCTTTATACAACCTCTTAAATGACTAAAGTATCCTACTAGGTGTGCCCATTCCGCTTGTATAGCTGTGCTAAGAGTGTTTTGCCAATGTTCTTACAGTATACAATGCTGTGTAAGGAATACTGTATAATCATTCTTGCAACTCTAATAGGAGTGATAATTGTTAGTTGGGCTGACTTGGAAACTATGTTCAATTCTTCAGGGTTATTCAAAACTACGCGGTGACCGGAAATTATTTCTTTGAATTTGAAAGCGTAACATTTTATGGCAGAATCGGACAGGCTCTTTCAAACGCAGCAATTTGATAAAACACACTATAGAGTTTGATTTGCAAATTATTGAAAAATTGGACAATCTATAGAAAAGAATAGTGAACTTGGACAAGGCTCACCTCCGCAACTAAAATAGCTAGAGTTTTTGGATAATCTATGCAGGGTAGACAAAGAAAGTAAAATGAATGACTTCTCAAGGTTTCCAAATGGTACAATCTCTATATTTTTACACTTTTTGATTCTCCTCTCCACAAGCTTTTTCCTGGTTTAGGGTTTACGGGGCTTGTACAACTGGTTTCTGAGTTAGTTACTAAAATGCAGTGCCCGTTCATGACTTTCCAACTTTGATGCATAATGATATTTTTTATTTTAGAAGATAATGTAATATTTTCTGTGTACCTTGATATGTGATTGATAATAAGGTTAGTTGTAACTCAAAAACTTGTCGTGCAACCCCCCATAAATCCGATATCAAAAAAAGCTTGCTTAGAGAGAATCAAAGAGTGTGAAAACATACATTTTAAATTTTTGGGAAATCGTTCATTTCGCGTTCTTTACTACCCTGTATAAACTATCAAAATAACTAATAAAGTAAGTAGATAGGGATTGAATGTTGGGCCATAAAATTCTTCTGAGAGAAAGTTCAGTATCTCAGCTGAAACAGTGGCGGAGGTGCTATTTGTCCTAGTTGAGTATTTTTTCGATAGGCTGTCCAAAGTCTCAATAATTTAAAAATAAAACCCTATGTTATGATATAAAATATTTCGCTTAAAAAAATTATACTAAGTGACATATAAATCCGAACACCCAGTTTAAATGGTTTTATTTTAATAAAATTTTGTATAAGTACTTAATGAAGCATAATAAGTAAATGATAAAAATTTCAAAATGATTGCACTGCCCTTTGACCTTTAATAACGTGTGGATGCACCCTGATGTGCTACGCATTCTTCAACGCGCCTAGGCATGCTTCTGATCAGGTGGTCAATGTCCTCCTGTGGTATCTCATTCCAGGCAACTACCAACTCCTCTCGAAGTGCTTCTAGAGTCTGAGGAGGACGTTGCAAATTGAGCAATCTCCTACCCATCATATCCCACACGTGCTCAATTGGGGATAAGTCGGGAGATCTAGGTGGCCATGGTAACAATGTGACATCATTATGCTGAAAGAAGTCTATTGTGACTCTTGCAACATGTGGTCGGGCATTATCTTGTTGGAAAGTTGGATCTGCCAGGGTGTCAAGATAGGGTAAAAGATGGAGTTCTAGAACTTCGTGGATATAACGCTGCGCGTTCATGTTACCTCTAATGAAGATTAAAGGTGACCTGGAACCATAAGCTATAGCACCCCAAACCATAACTCCAACAGTGTGATGAACATGTCTTTCAACAAAAAACTGTAGATTCCTCGTTTCACCACGTCGCCTTCTAACCCTGGCACGACCATCGTGCATGCCTACACAAAATCGAGACTCGTCACTAAAGACAATACTGTTCCATTCCTGATCCCAGAGTGACCGTTGTCTGCACCACTCAAGGCGATTACGTGGGTGTTCTCGAGTTAAAGGGAGGACCCAGTGTGGCCGGTATGAAAACAAGCAAAAACTTCTCATTCGTCGGTAAACACTGCGCATGCCAATAGGTCTTCCGTGTTCTGCAAACCATTCATTTGCAATGGACCTGGTAGTGAAGAAACGGTCCCTTAAGGCCAATAATCTTAGGCGGCGATCTTCACGGTCTGTTGTTCTACGGCGGCGTCCAGTGCCCCTTGCTCTTTGCGTACGGCCTTCTCGAAGCCATGCCTGACAACACCTAACCACAGTGTCTAAACTTCTTGGCACTCTAACTGCAATTTCCCGAAAAGAAAGTCCAGCTTCCCGAAGTCCCACTATACGGCCCCTATCAAACTCACTTAGTTGACGAAATCGTACAGGTCTCCGTACTCTAGGCATCGTAACCGATCGTAAAGGATGTCAAGAACCAAAATCCGCCAACGTTGATTCTTTACTGCGGCTGAAATATTCATTTTTAGAGCATTAGTGAATTAAAAAAAAGCAGTATAAGAACCGGAATGTCGAACTGATAAGGCTGAACATTTTTTCACTTGTTATTTACAGTAAGATAAATACATTCACCAACTTTTATTAAAATAAAACCATTTAAACTGGGTGTTCGGATTTATATGTCACTTAGTATATATTTGGGCAACCACGTAGTTATCAATCACCCTGTAGAAGTAAGAAGATTTTCCATATGAAGAGAATATTGTCGGTTACACTTTTTGTAATAAGCTTGGCGATGTTTTCTATCAAAGCACTGTCGCCTCATATGGTGACAATGTTTAAGTGCAATTGCAATTGCCTATGATTTAAATGTCATTTCCCAATATCGTCATTCTTTATCTGCTATCTGATCAAACTCAAATTAGTTTTAGCATTAATTCACACTTGAATGGCATACAAGTACTTTGTTTTGAAATATTCTATGAAAAGAGCGCTTTGAATTAACTTTCAGAACACCCGAGTATAATTAAGAAATATTAATCCTAGTCGTCTGGAAAGACTGATTCGATTCGAACATCATTTGAGCACATCTACAGAGCACTAGTCATTGTCGGACTTTCGTTAAAACCAGACAATGAAATCGCAATTTTTATAATGATAAATTTTCAGTTGATAACTCGTATCCTTTAGAGCGTCTAAACCGTCCCCTGTAAACGATAAAGCCCCCTTCCTTATGAACCCTGGGGACCTACGGGCGACGGAAACAGGAAACATTCGCTCTCAGAAGCAGCCTCGCTCTTCACAATTGACTTAAGTTAACTCGTTCTCAGAAGCACTGATGCAGTCCGCTGTTTTAGCGAGTCAACACGAAGATAAAATTTAGATTATTCTTCCTTTTCTGTTTTTAAATGAAAACGTCAAACACGTCTAATTTAACTATAATTTAGTGCACTAATGGCTACTTCATCATTATTTCTCAGCTTCCTATCTTTCTTGAATTACAGCTCGTTCTTAAGATAAATATCTTATAGCGTGACATGGCAGTCCAACGAAAATGGCTACTACTTATAAAATAATAGTGTAAACCAAGATAATGTCTTACATTTAATGTAGTAACGTCCCATAATTATCTGGATTTGCTCATAATAAGGTTGTTAGTTGCTAAGTGATAGGAAAATTATTATAATTAAATCAAAACGCCACTTTAGAAGCTCACGCGTTGAGAAAAACAATATAAATATGATTGAGCTAATTAGGTACAATGTTATGTATGATGTATACAAATATTTTAAAACTTATTTCCATCGATCTGTCTGTCTGTCAGCTAGAGATTTTGATTCAAGGTTACTACTATCGCAAGGACGAAAAAGCTTTTGCGTTTTATAAATTGATCCATCGACAGCAAAGTTATGGGCAACATACGGGGAAAACGTTCATCGAAAATTTGGGTTTCAACGTTTTAGAGACGCCTAATCGTTCCCAAAATTTATTTGTACTTTATTGTAGGGGATGGGGTTGTAAATGTTCTGCATCTTTGGTATCACTAGAATACGATTTATTATTAAGAAGTTTCTAATGCCGGTAAAAATGCTGCACTGTTGTTAGACATGATAGTCTATTTTCCATACATTTGCCATTGAAACCGAGATATACAGGGAAAATCAAATTTACCTGGCGGCTTGAGTTTAATGTGTACGAGAGAAAAGCGCGAAAAGTATGGATCAATACTCATTAGAAAGAGATAGAAGCCGGCTAAAGAGCCAAGGTCATCAACACTTTGCCGAGCAACGGTGACGCAGTAAGTCGCAAAATCTACCAGAAAATGTTCGCACAGGCTTCTCTAACGGTTAGGTTACCGTCACCTGCACTGATCATGGAATTCATTACATCCAGATGTCCAACGAAATTCCCATTTGCTAATTTTCCACGGTTTAACTTTCGCAAAGCTAACTTTCCAGAAATGTACACAGCCTTGCAAGATGTTAATTGGACGGAGGTGATCAGTGCAGTTAATGTTGATGTCGCTTGTACCGCCTTGTATTCAGTTATCAATAACATCTTTGAAGTGATAAGTGAAGAAAACGTAATTAGGGCTTCGAAAAGATTAAAGAACAAAATGACGTCTGGATGTGATGGTATTCCAAGTTTTTTCGTTAAAGATTGCATTCATATACTAGCGAAACCGCTGGCTTCCATATTCAACCTAATTCTAAAATCAGAGACATATCCAAATATCTGGAAGACCTCTAAAATATGTCCTATTCACAAAAGTGGAAATATCTCTGATATTTCCAACTATCGCCAAATAGCAATCCTGTGCAATTTCAGCAAGTTGTTTGAGATCATCGCTTATGAAACGGTTTACTGCTCGGTCAGGGGTGCAGTCTCTATTAATCAGGATGGGTTTATGAGAGGCAGATCTACGGTCACCAACTTGGCTCTAATTACTCAGTACATTTCTGAAGTACTGGACAGTCAGGGACAAGTTGATGTCATCTACACAGATATTCAGAAGGCGTTTGATCAAGTTGCTCATTATGCACTTCTGGATAAGCTTAAAACAGTGGGTATGTCTGATGCAATGCTGTCGCTCATGAATTCATATTTGAGGGATAGAAGGTTATTTGTCGAATATGGTGGTCATAGGTCGAGTTACTATCGGGCCACGTCCGGGGTACCTCAACGGTCAAATCTAGGTCCATTACTGTTTTTGATATTTATTAATCTTTTGAACTGAAGTGTTTCCATTTGTTTTTCGCTGATGACCTTAAAATCTGCACGTCAGTCAAGACAGTCGAGGATTGCGTCATGTTGCAAGATGACTTAGCTCTAATTTCGTCATGATGTTCACGAAACTGTCTCAGTCTGAATGTTTCGAAATGTAAAGTTATGACTTATACAATAAAAGTTAACTATTTAATTTATGATAATTATAACATCAATGGTCAGGTTATAGACAGATGCACCTCTTATAGAGACCTTGGAGTCATTTTTGATACCAAGCTAACGTTTACTGAGCATATTCTCAATATCTCGTCGGCTGCCACTCGACTACTTGGTTTCTGTATCAGAAACTGGAAGGGTTTCTCCAATGTTGATACATTAATGACTTTATTTTTTACTTTTGTCAGGAGCAAGTTGGAGTATGCGACTCTGATCTGGTCTCCTATATACCAAAATTCTGTCGTGATGCTTGAGGCCATTCAACGTAAAGCTTTAAAGTATTTTCACCTTAAATGCACAGGTTCTTATCCAGAAAGAGGTTGTGACCGTAGTGCCCTATTAGAGTTTTTCAATTTGGATTCACTGTCAACAAGACGAAACATATTGGCTTTTTCGTTTTTGTATGGCCTCATTCACAATAAAATTGACTGTCAAAATTTACTTGAAAAAATATGTTTCCGCGTTCCAAGGCTAGGGAGTCGACAACAAGCGGCATTCTATTGTCAAACTGGCAGTACAAATGTTATGACAAAATCGCCAATTAATATCATGTGCTGCGTCATGAGCAGTGTTACTGAATCGTGTGATATTTACAATGACAGTTGTGCATCGATTATTAACTGCTATAGATCATCCAATCTTATTTAGAATGTGTGATACTATAGATTTAGTCCAAGAACCATGTCTCTTAAATTCTTATTTTTTTTCAGCGTTTCCTGTAATTGAGTGTCACCTGTTGGAAATAAATAAATAAATAAATCCAAGAAGGAGGTCTGTTCGAGTATTTATTTTGATATTTTGTTTCCGTTTTGGTCAGAATTGTTTATTTCATTTTTTAAGCGAGTTAGTGTTTTAATTTAATTAGGAATTAGCTTTGAGTTCCACCGATGGAGAAAAAATAAACACATCATGAGTTATTATTACATTTTGCGACAGCGCTATGCTCGACAAATGTAACAAATAACGTTACGTTACCTGTGTGTACGCAACTCTAAGCAACTTCGAAGTAGGACGACACTCCTTTACGAGCGCCAGATGGGTACTGACCATAATCGCTCTACCATCATCATGTAGGTGAAAACTTTGCCTTGGAATGTACAACATGCAGTATTATCACACGAACCAATGATGCAATGTTACAGAACTTGTGACGATCCTAAACAGATTCGACACAATTCAGAATTCAAAAATGTGTACGCTCAAAGTAAAACCGTTATTTGGGTGTAAAGAAGAACTCACGCACATTTTCAATATGCATTTTGATTCAAGAAACTGGTGTAACATATTGGCAACGCGGCAGATTGCCCCGCCAACGTTGCTAGGCAACGCGGTGATGAGCTTTGCTGTCAAGCTGCCTCATATCTCTTTCCAACTTGTGCGTCTTTACGTACTTTAAATTCTAGCCGTCATAAAAATTTGGTTCTCAGTTTACAGGATTACGTATCACACATCAATGAACCTACCTAGATAAAATTCGATTCCATTCGAGTTCTTTTGAATAGGCCTGACTAATTAATTAATCTGCCGTACATGTGCGTTTACTTTTTTCTGAACGGATATGTCCCACTTTTATTTAAGCAGCTACCACTACAGCATATGGTATCATGTTATGCCATGTTGTAAACACAAAATCATAGAAATTATATTTTATATTAAATTTGTGGCAAATTACCACTTATTTGTGCTGTATCCAGCACATCCATTTTGACTCATAACCCAACCAGTACATTTTTAAATATACAGTGCTTTTCTTTAATGTCCCCCTCCCCATTGATTTTTTCAACGGTTCAATTCAAAAAATTAAAAAATTTTAGAGCAAAATTGACAGATGAAAATGTCAAGATGGCCGCTGTGCGCCATCTTGGAAAAAAATTATATGAATTATAACCCTAGAATATAAAGTCATAACCTTTACCTACTACAAAATGGGGGTACATTGACTAGTTTGATAGCAGAATTTCAACAGTTAACTTCAAACAGAACAAAATTTATTGCATTTGCATCTTATTCAAAATTTTTACCTAGTTTTGAACAAATTTTCGTTAATTATCGTGGCTAAAAAACAAAAATCAATAGAGTTAACAGCTTAAAATATCATGGAGTATTTATATACTCATATTTAAGGTGGGATAACCATCTTAATATGTTATCAAAAAAATCAAAAATGTTTCCTAGTTCAAAATGCTTGCAAACATCCTTACAGAGAATTATCTGCGAATACTGTACCATACCTTAGTTGAGGTTTCACCTGCAAAATATATATTTCTAACCTAGATATAGCACAAAAAGCTGTTTTAAAAGCGATTTTTCAGATTATGGGATATCCGTCAAACAACTTATATCAGGACACAGCGATACTTGATACAAGCCATAAGCACGAGAATGATACAAGATTGGGATCATCTAGTATCTAAAGACACTTCAAAACATTATTGAAAAGATTATTTAAATGTTTAGCAGCTAAATTATACAGGATGGGCAGCTTTATTTTTTTAAAAGCATATACAGGGTGCGGCAGAGAGGACGTTTTTGGGATGGGTAGTACTCTCCGCCTCCATCTACGAGAGAGGTGGGGAGGGTGCCGTTTGACTCGTGAGATCCTAGCATTATTTTACCAGTTGTCGTTATGGAGCCTTAGACGATGGATCACCGTGTTTTCGCCTATGATTGTTTCGTCCGAAATAATGAGTCAGTCATCGTCGTACAGCGTGAGTTTCGTCGCCACTTCAACATTCATCGGAATAGACCTGTTTCCTCTCGAAACACCAGCCTTCGTTGGGTTGAATCACTTCGCAGGCGTGACAAACTGTCAACAGAAGACCAAGAGGAGCGCCGCGAACAGTTCGAACTCCTGAAAATGTTGAACGCGTTCGACAGGTCTTTCTTCGCAGTCCGACTCGATCTGCCCGGAAACATGCTGCTGCACTTCGCCTTAGTGATCGTTCGGTAAGGCAAATTTTGCATATGGATCTCCGCTTTCATCCCTACAAATTGGTCATTGTGCAACAGTTACAGCCCGGAGATTATGCACAACGAATGAACTTCGCACGTGAGATGGAAGCACTGATCGATCAAGATGAGAACCTCATTTTGTTTTTGAGTGACGAAGCCCACTTTCACCTAAACAGTATGGTTAACCAGCAGAATTGTCGTTATTGGGCTAATGAAAATCCGCAACAGTTACACGAAAGACCGCTGCACAGTCCAAAAGTAAATTGCATCATTGGCCCTTACTTCTTCGAAGACGGTAATGGTCGTGATGTTACGGTGAACTCAGAGCGCTACATCGACATGATCACCAACTTCTTTCTCCCTGAATTACGACGGCGACGTATTCCAATCCGACGTGTGTGGTTCCAGCAGGATGGGGCGACCGCCCACACAGCCCGAGCATCCCTGGTCGCCTTATTTCCAGGTTTGGCGATGTTCATTGGCCTCCTCGGTCCCCAGATTTATCCATATGCGATTTTTTCTTATGGGGACACCTCAATGCTAGAGTATACGCGAACAAGCCCCGAACTCTGGACGAATTGAAGGGCGAAATTCGCGTGGAAGTCGCCCAAGTTGAGAGAGCGATGTTGGAGAGAGTCTACGCGAACTTCCAAGAACGCCTCCAGCACTGCATCAACGATTTCGGCCAGCACTGCGTCAACGATTTCGGCCACCACATGCCTGATGTGGTTTTCCACACTTGACTGTTTCAAATGCTATTTCCTTGTGAACCTGATTCCATCAATAAATTTGTTTTCGAGTAAAAATTAACTATTTTATGATTTTTTTAAAACCGTCCATCCTCTCTGCCGCACCCTGTATAATGCCATTTTGAGTCAATGTATTTTGGTAATGACTCAAGTGTGCGCCCCCATTGTTGATATGCTGAGCGAGCCTCGCCCGATTATTTTCGATCACTCAGCTGATCATGTCAGGCGGAATGGCAGCAATTTCCTGGACTATCGTGTCCCTGAGAGTGTCTAGAATTTGGGGGCGATGTTGTTACACTTTTTCCTTCAGGTAGCCCCAAAGAAACAAATCACATGGGATCATGAGAAAGGCACATGATTTATACTAAAAATGGCAGGAATAGACACATCGAATGATATATACCCCCCCCCCCCCAACCCACCATTGGCGTAGCTAGACGGCTTCCACATCGGAGAGGACTTTCTGCCCCACCCTGTACAATGTAGTACCAAACTAAATAAAGACACCTTAAAAAAAAAGATGAAAATTAAAAGACTGGGTTTGTACTGTGCAGCGAATGATTATACATAATTATATAGGAAACTAAAACTGCAAAATTATATAGATACTTTTTAGAATTAACTATATTTTTTTTAATCACATATAATTTTTGTTAGATAGTCAGATATAATCCACACATTGGCGATGTCTTCTGATTGAGATTTTTCATATTTGTTTGCCCACGCTTAGACAATTTTGTACTTTGTCGAATAAATATTGTTATCACTATAACAATGATCCCTATTCTATCCATATTCGTTTTTCGTAAAATTAGTGAGCATGTTCTTTACTACATATCGAAATATCTTAGACTCACTGACAGCGAGCTCCAAGTCACGGTAATACTGGGTGCGCCATCTATTACTTTTTTTTACCTATAAGCTTATGTGTTACCAAGTGAGTCAAAAGTCATGTGGTATGCATAAATGAACTATCAAAGGTATGCCATTTATAGTCATGGATTCGCATTTTGGTTAACCAAACTTATTACGAGAACGGTCGAAATATAAAAAATACTTTTCGCAAACTTCGCACTAGTTTTGGCCGACATGGACGACCTACAGAGCCTTGAATTCGTTGGATTGTTAATCGTTTTGGGGAAACTGGTTCAGCCTACCAGACCATACCAACATGCTCGTTCAGCTCGTACTCTTGAAAACATGGCCGCAGTGAGTGAAAGTGTGCGAGAAGATCCAACCACCTCGACTAGGCACTGTTCGCAACAATTGGGAATTAGTGAGACCACTTTACGCCAGATTTTACTCCATCCATACAAAATCCAACTAACACAAGAATTGAAGCCGGCAGACCATCAACAGCGGCGTGTTTTTGTTAATTGGATGCTGGAAAGAGAAGACGGATTTTCGGCCAAAGTGCTCTTTTCTGATGAGGCTCATTTTCATCTCAATGGGTGCGTAAATAAGCAAAATTGCAGATTCTGGCGGGCTGAAAATCCAGACCAATATCATGAACAACCTCTCCATCCTGAAAAAGTGACTGTTTGGTGCGGATTATGGGCTGGTGGCATCGTTGGACCATTCTTCTTTCAAGATGCCGAAGTAAAGGCCATTACCGTCAACGGGGAACGTTATCGCGGCATGTTAACAGACTTTTTGTGGCCACAATTGGATCGTATTGGTGTCCACGATCTTTGGTTTCATCAAGATGGAGCAACGGCTCACGTATCCCGCCAAACAATCGTCTTATTGCACACGAAATTTCAAGACCGCATAATTTCACGAAATTCAGATGTCAGTTGGCCCCCGAGATCGCGCGATTTAACACCTTTTGACTATTTTCTTTGGGGATTTTTGTAAGGATAAGTGTATGCAAATGGTGCCCGGACAATTCACGACCCAAAGCGCAATATTCGGACTGAAATTGTCGCCATAGACCAGATTATTCTGGGAAAAGTCATTGAAAATATAGATGTTCGGATGTTGGCCTGTAAACGAAGCCGTGGTGGTGACATGACTGATGCTATTTTTTATACATAAATGGCATAAACCAACCTTCATTTATCAATAAAAAAATTCGATTTCACCTCATAGAAAGCGTGTTGACTTTTCAAATAGAAAAAAGTAATAGATGACGCACCCTGTAGTTACTCATTCGTAACAGCCACAATGTTTGTTTAAATCACCTTTTTAGGCTCTGGACTCAGGAGTGATGGACTCGTTGGATGAATTCACAAGGATCTGTCAACCAAAGTTGGTGGTCATTGATACACTCACCGATCAAATTGTTCGCACAGTGATATTTCCGAATGGAGTGCTGAGGCCATCTTCACTGCTCACTAATTTGGTCGTAGATGAGTCCGTCCAAGGCACGTGCGATTCAGCTTTCATCTATATGACCGATACCGCTGCTCCAGGTAAGTTAAAAATGGAGTCAATAGCCCAAGTAACTCGAGCGTCGAGCAAATGGGGTTTTGAAGATTTAATCATCTACGAGGGTAAACAAATTTTTGTTCAAACTGAGATATGCATATCCTCTAATTTTTTTCCATTTGACTCTAACAACTCAAGAAATAAATATTATTGCAACCGAGGAACGATACACGGTGCTGACTTTCGATCAAACTTTGACTTTAAAAGTTAATAGCGAAACCATGTATGAATTTCAAAACCTAATTCTAATTCGACAAATAAAACTGCTTTATTTCTTTCTTATATTTCTTAGATATCTATAATTAAAATAACATTATTTTCTAAATTTTCTGTTCAAAGTTTCCTTTTTACAGCCAGGAGATACCTGCCTATGGTCTTGTACTCAATGTAATAAAAATTGTTTTTGCTCCTCACCAGCAGTGATTAACCGAAATGTTGATTTACAGAAGTTTGGCGCTTTTATTAACACCTAATTTCCCTTCTCGGATATTGTAGAACAAAGCAGCCGCTAGTACTTGTCCTTTAGTGGGAAGTTTTGAACCGGTAATTTGATTCTTTCAGAACTGCGAAATTACTTCGACTATTTGACTGAACGAAAACAGTGCATTGTATATGCCCCTTGTGTCAGTGAAATTGGAGGCATGATACGAGGCATGTATTTTAAGTTTTGCATATGGAAATGAAACAACACGGTAGGTAGTTTTGAATGACTTTATTGTTTTTCGAAGTATTCTCCACGAAAATTAATACACATCTGCATGCGCTCGAACCAATTTCCGAAGCACCTATTCCACCCGTTTGCTGGCAGATCCAAAACGGCATTTTTGAATGCGTCAACTGCTTCTTCTGGTGACTGGAACCTTTGACCACGCAGTCTGTTTTTAATTTTCGGTAAAGTAAATAAATCGTTAGGACTTAGATCGGGACAATATGGAGAATGGTCCAATAATTCCACGTTTTCTTCCGTTAAATACTGCCTTGTGTTTTGGGCTGTGTGCGAGCTTGCATTGTCTTGGTGGAGAATGATTCTTCTTTCGGGGTTGATTTTTCTAAACTCGGTGATGACTTTTGGCAAACAAATGGTGGTATGCCAACCCGCAGTAACAGTTCTTTGCTCATTAAGAGGAATTGTTGCAATATGACCCGCTTTTGACACAAATGTCGCGACCATCAACGGATGACTTTTGTTGGCGTTTCTTCACCTTGGAACACCCAAACAGCCGACTGTCGTCGATTTTCTGGTTCATAACAGTAAATTGACGATTCATCACCAATAACAATGCTGTACACATTTTTTGAGTTTCCGAAATTGGAACGATCAAGCGTTTTTTGACACCAATTAACCCTGGCTGCTTTCTGCTCTTCAGTCAACAGGTGGGGTATCCAACGAGAAACTTACTCCTAATTCTTCATGTAAATTTTTTTGAATTGAGGTCTTTGAGATCTTCAAGGACGCCTCAATCTCGCGATATGACACATGTCTATCTTCAATGATGAGTTTGCGCACAGCATGGACGTTTGCCTGGGTGACTGCCGTTTTTGGTGCACCCAGCCTAGGATCGTCGCTAAGACACACCCGTCCACGTTTGAGTTCTCCATACCAACAAAAATTGTCGACTGATGTGGCGCTTCGTTGCCGAAAAAAGACAGTAACTCGGCATTCTTGTTGCGATAATTGTCTCTGAAAGTTGTAATAAATTATGGCGCGAAAATGTTCTCGGTTGAGTTCCATTTTTCTAATGACTTGGTGACACTTAAAAATTCACTGTAGTGAGAACACGTATTGCTGTGAAACTTTGAATGCAAGTTTATTAAAGAGTGAGATTAAGATTCAGTACTGACGTTCGATCCGCGCGGCCTACTATGTTTCTATATGCAAAACTTAAAAGACATCCCTCGTATTCTGTAGGCTTGTACTGGATGGATCATTAATAAAAGAAATACGCCAGCGGTATCTCGGCAATCAGTCAACATAGAGCCACAGGTTCAAAAATTTTAAAACAAAAGAATTTGCTGCAAATTACTTTCAGCTTCAAAAGAGTCGACAGGGGGCGTAACTGTACCCTTAAAATTAGAAATATAATTTTTTCGGAACCTTCAAATGCAACGGTATTAAAATCCTACAAGTTAGTGACTGTCAATATCTTCATCCGTTATATTTTTTTGCAAGTTTGTGATCCCTCGTCTCACACGCACGAGTATTTGTCACGTTTTACCATCGATATCTTATACCATTCTGGTCGGCTGCGTTAGATGTACTCCCCTGTATATGGAGCTTGTATACGGTGGAGATACTTAACAGGATGCAAAGTATCCCTCGAGCAAATGTAAAAATCCCCTATTGGGCTCCCCGACTACAAATAGGTTGATTTAGCATCGATAAATCAATTTTAGAGTGAAAAATTTAACATCTCATGAGTAATAGTGATGTAACTACCTGAATTCGGAATATATTGACCTCCAAGATTTTTTGAATATGCCGTAAAGAGATCAAAAAGTTATAAAACATCATAAAACAAGCAAGCGATATTTTAAAAACGTTGATCCTAGCACAAAATGTTTTTGCCAGCGATACGGAAGAATATCTAAAAACGGAGCATAAGGATGTTCAAAAGGCAATAGACAGTCGGATGGTAAAAAGTATGATGCAATTTCTTTAAAAATTTTCATTAAAAAGAGTTGGATTAGTGAAACCTTAATATGATCAGCAAAGTAACTTTTTATAATGAGAAAAATGACATGCTTATGAACACAATCTGTTCAATCAAAACATAGAACAATGTCGGTTATGTCGAATACATACATATCTTGAGGACACAACTTAAATATTCGAAGTTTATTTTTTGATATCCTAAGGCTAGATTAATTATTACTGATATATCTTGTTTAAGGTTTGGTTGTGTACGATGGACTCAAAGATCAAGCTTGGAGGTTGAGCCACCCCACAATGTTTCCTGATCCTGATCATTCAGATTACAATATTAACGGCGAAACTTTCACTTTGATGGATGGTGTTGTGGGAATAACGCATTCACCTAGGCTAGCCACTGTCTACTACCAGCCACTAGCTACAGATAGGTAATTATTTTTTTCACTTTTGTTATATTGTTGAAATACTTTGGCAATGCAGATGCCTAATGAGTTCCTAGGGCTTACATCGTCTGTTGAACTTTATTTTATTTTATTTTGACATATTTCAATACGTCGTCGTTGTAAAGCGCTAATCCGAATACTTCGAAAGATTGTTTAAAAAAAAATCAATATAACCTTGTTTTTGGCGTTTTAGAGGATCCTGATCATTTTTGAAAAAAATGTAGATCGTAAAAATGGGGGGTGGGGCAATAAAGGTGTATCGCAATATTTTGACAGCAGCATATTTTTAATTTTTCAACGGCTGTAATTTTACGCGCCTATTAGGTATATTTCACGTACATACATTACCCCGTATATCTGTCCTTAGACTTCGAAAGATTAAAATATTTTGTTTGTAAAGTGTACTAGCTGCTGCCCGCTCACGCACCCACGCGACGAATCCACCTGAGCAGCTGAGAAAAGGACACCGATTCCTCGGCGGTGTAATATCAATGTAATTTGAATATTAAAAAACAGATAGGGCGACAAAGTTGAGACTGTAGTTATTCAGGTGTAAAATAGCGAATGCACGTTCACCAGTCTTCTGCGAATATAAGGGTATTTTGTGGAATGAAGAATCTCATCTATTTTTAGGAAATTTTCCTCAACCAAATAATAGCAGGATGTACGAAAAATGTTCACAATTATCTAAAAAAAAATCATACAATTATTTTTCTCCAGTAGTATTAATTATACTATATGACCAGATAAGGGTTGTCATAGCCGTCCAATAGAACGTTGATTCATCATGCGTATTCAAAGCCCAGAGTTTCAATTTTTGCCAAACAATATATATATATATATATATAATTGATTTTTTATGAATATTTTAAATTTTTTTGAGTCAGCTGCTAACCCTATTTAAATAAATCGTTACAACTTTTAAACTGAATGTCCTATCATATTGGAATAAATTTTGTAGTGATTGCAAATAATAGGCCGCACCAGTAAAGTGAAAATTTCCACGAAATTAAATGCTATAAATTTAAAATAAAGAGGAATATGCTGAAACTCACTATTTTTTCAATGATTTTTAAAACAACTGCTAAATTTCAATAAAAATTGTCCTATTTACCCTACCTTTTTTAAATGTTAAGTTATTCTACATGTTATTAGCTTCCTAATGGTGAAAAATTGCAAGTTTATTACTTAGATACAAGTTTTTAAATCAGCGTTTCAAAAAGCAGTGAACTCAGAGTAGGAATAAAACAACTGTATTAACCTACATGAATCATTCATTATCTTTAACAAATAAAATCAAATAGACTTGTCTATAGGATAATAATTTTGGCATAATGCATCAAATGTTCAAAATGGCCACCCCGTTGCTGCAAACACATTGTAACGCGAAGTGAAATTTGATGAGTTGCCCTACGAATCATCTCGGGATCATTTTTGATTTCGTTTGCAACACGCAAAACTCTTTCTTCAATTTCCGCTAACGCTGTTTATGGAACTGCTGTACACCCTTTGTTTCATTGTCCCCCATAAAAAATAGTCTAGAGGTGTGAGATCTGGGGAACGCGCCGGCCACCCAACAGGTCCTTGTCGACCGATCCAGCGGCCTGGATAATTTTCATTAAGAAAAGACCTGACAATCAGCGAGTAATGGGCAGGACATCCATCCATTTGAAGCATCATTCTTCCGCCTCCCCACTCGTACTTCAGCCCGCGCGACTCTACATTGAATCACCAAAAAAAAGGTATCTACATGATAAACAATGGTGCCTAGCAAGACGATGCGCATGGGCTTTTTTATAAACACTCATAGAAACTGTTACATTTGAGTAATAAACGTGCAATTTTTACTTTTATAAAGCTGATAACATGTAGAATAACTTACAAATAAAAAAAGGTAGGGTACAATGGACGATATTTATAGAAAATTTGAAATTATTGTAAAAATGATGAAAAAAAAAACAGATTTTCATCAAAATTTTCTTTATTCTAAATGGATTTCATTACTTTTCCTGGAATTCTTCACTTTTCAGGCACGTCCTTTTACCAGCAATCACTACAAAATGTATTCCAATATGATAGGACATTTAGTTTAAAAGTTGTAACGAGTTATTTCAATATGATTAGAAGCTGCTACTAAAAATTTTAAAATATTCATATATTCATAAAAAATCAAATTCATGTTTTTTTGATGATTTATCCGTCGATGAAATAGAGTGTAGTTTCCCTGATTTTGATATGTGCACTTTATGAAGACTCACACTGTATATGATGCATAGGCAACGTGCTATTGTCTATTTCTGCATCATATCATGCAAACACCTTTTGTCGAAGTTATTGTACTGAGTATCCAGGATCAATTTCCCTTTTTAAAAGCTCATAAAAATTGTCTTGAAGTTTTAAAACTACTTTTTCGAAGTGTCCTTTATTTCGGTCGAAACACTCATGCAAATGCCATCTTCAAGGGGCTAAAAACTGCTAAACATAATTCAGGTGTCATTGCCCTAATTTCTTCCCAACTTTTTTTTCCTGCAAAGCACTAGGCCGAATAACATAAGGTATCCCCACAAAAAAAGTCCCATGGGGTGAGATCTGGACACCTAACTGGCCAGTTTAGGTCTCCAAAGCGAGAGACGACCTTTCGGGAATAATTCTTGGACTTCCATAGATGCTCGGGCTGTATGTGTGGTAGCGCCGTCTTGTTGAAACCATGTTTCTTGATCAAAGCCATCAAATTATTTTAGCTGAGGTACCAAAGACCCCCGAAGCATTGCACAATAACGATCACTGGTTACAGTCTGGGCTATGCCACGTTGGTTCTTAAAAAATAACCGACCGATAATTCCTGAAGCCGACGTTGCACACCACACAGTTACTTTTGGGCCTTTCGTGTTTTTGCAATAGGGACAATTTGGCTTAATAACTGCGCCTGAAAGGTGAAAGTGCACCTCGTCACTGCGCAGAATGTTGTTAATTTGGTCGTTTGCAAAAAAGTCACTTGGGTTTAGTTTTTGCACTATTTGGATCTAATAGTGATGAAACTTCAAATCTCTCCTTAAAATTGTATGAAAAGAATTTAAGCAATCCCACCACCTGTGATGTTTTACAGCTTCAACATTCTGAGTAGTAACAATCCTTGGGCGACCAGGGCGATGTTTCTCTAAGCCTCTTCACCCGCGATTTCTCTAAATTTTTACGTGCTCCACACGCCTAATATAGAGGTGAGCACAAACCCTTCATCTTGCAAATACGTACGATTCATAGTTCTTGAAATATGCCTCAATAATGAACGCACGATGACTACCACTCTCCATTTTTACTAAATAATCCGCATCGATCCACTATTGAACGAGGCTTCGCCGACCGCCGTAAGTTACACTGTTGCCAAGTTATTTGAGCTTGGAAAGGGAAATTTATTCCTGCACATCTTGTACTTAAAATTCAGTAGATTTCATTCCTATTCTAGGATATACAGCATTCCTACATCCAGCCTCACCAAGGGGCCACCAGCAGAGTTCGAGAGCTTGCCAATTTCACTAGTAGGAAGAAAATCATCTCAGGGAATCGCACTTACCTGTTCTCCGTTCGACAACACTCTATATTTCAGCCCGTTGCAAGAAACGTCAGTTGCTTCGTGGAATCCGTTGAGCAATCGGCAGCAGTAAGTATAGCACATCTTTGTACACGAACGTCATTCTTCGTTCGCCGATTATCTCTTCGAATTACAAAATAGTCCCTTCATAGCCCTTCGGGACCCTTCAACAAGTTTAATTTTTATGGAAAATCATATATTATATGCTTTACAAATACTTGGACCTTCTTGCCCTTAACTTTCGTGTACCTCCGGTTCTAAGTCAGTGAATAATCTGTATGATTTTATCACTATATTTGGAATCAGAATTCTAATACTCATTTATATATACCTGGTTTCGTGTATCTGTAACCACGGCAAGCTATTAAAGATAATTTTCGAAAATTCTTACATACCTTTAATACAGAAAGGACACATTTTTTGCGTAATTTGGATTTTTATAATCGAAACAGCGCTTCCCGTCACTTTAGAATTTCCTTATGGCCATTTTCGATATCAGCATTGCAAATTGCTCTCTCCATCAAAACATCTTCTTCTTCTCTTCTTGCCTGTTCCGATTTCATAAAGTTGATAATACCATATTTTTCTTCGCCTGCCTCAATATCTTTTGCCTTTTGGGTTATAGCGAAATATTTCCTTGGGCAGGCTTTCATCTGACATCTGTTACCTCCACTTTTCTCTGTATTTTTTATTTTATTACTTAGGGTGTAAATAGGTATGGGGTGTTGAAGTTTAAAAATAAAAGACAATTTTTTTAATATCTTCAAAGCCGTCAACTGAAATGAACTAAATTTGGTATGCTAATTATTGTCCACATTCAAAAAGTCTTTACTTAACATTAACGTGAACCAGTAGCGAAGACACAGGGGATTAGTGGCATTATTGTTCCAAATAAAAATAGTACGCCAGTGCTTTTTTTCGAAACGTGCAATTTTACTATTAATTTGCTACAGATAATTACTCTTGTGCTTTCTCCCAGAGTGCATTGTTGTCATAAGAAAGAGACATGCCGATCGAATCTCATATTTAAATCAAGGGTAACACTAAGATTCTTGGCGTAATCCACAAAAGGGAATGAGTGTCTCATCCAAAACAACACAAATCCTCTGCTTCATTTCACGGTAGGAGTTCTTCGAACAGTACAACATTGCAGTAGTTTTATTAGGATTGATCTTCAAGCAGTGTTTGTTACAGTAATCACTGATGTTAGCCAAATCTAAATTAACTTTAAAAGAAACTTAATCAGCCTTTGATGGATCGAAACCAAACACTAACTGAGTATCATCTGCATAAGTTTGCATACAACAGTGGACCAAACAGTCTTGCAGATCCATCGTATAAATCAGATATAGTAAGGGACCTAATACTGAACCCTGTGACACTCCTGAAGGAACTGGCTCAGTGGAGGAGATTCCCTGATCAGTTTTCACTGTTTGTTGATGAGTTAGCAAGTATGACTCAAAGAACCTTAGAACTATATCAGACATTCCATGATAAGATAACTTACTCAATAGTCACACTTCATCCGCGTATCATCAGCAAAAAATTGAGCATGTGTATTCTTGAAGTTATCATGTAAATCTGTAAAGTAAGAACATCAATGGTCCCAGTACTGAGCCTTGTGGAACACCTGACTGAATTTATTTTGATGTCGAAATTTGATTATTAATATTTACTTTTTGCCCCGTTTCCCTTAAATGTTACCTAATAAAGTTGCAGGCAACTTCATCGAAGTCATAATAGTGGCACTTGGCAATAAGTAGTCGATGGTTTAGCGTATCGAAGGCCTTGAAAAAGTCTACCAGTACCAGCAAGATCATGTTTGTACTGTCGATGGAAGATATGATGCTATCAGTGAGATAAGACAAGGCTGTAGTTGGACTGCGGTTTTTCTGACAGCCTGATTGATGGGTGGGGATTATATTATGTGCATTGAGATGATCTAGAATCTGTGTATAAAAATGGTAGTAGTAGCGATAACAATCTCCCAAGAAACGTCAAGTTGGCATCAAGGCCTCCTATTTTATTTTGAAACTAATTGCATCTTGGCTCTTGATGAACAATTTAATTTGTTTTATTTTCATTTTTACAAAAACAGTGCACCCTAGGGAAAAAAACAAACAAAGTAATTATTTTTAGCAAATTTAGTAATTTAGTGGTCTATTTATTATTCCACAATCTGCCTGAAGCTTTTGTACCTTTTTATCTATGATATTGTTACACTTATAGCCTACATAGTTAAAATGTGTTTTATCATCAGTTTCTGCTTCTGAATGTATGGCATATTTACTCTTGAAGGCCATTACTTTTCTTTTTTTTAAAGATAATTTGTGAATATATTTTTAAGCAGTAGATTCAACTTATGTACTGTTAACTGGAGTTCTGGGTCTTCTTATACTATTATTTTTCTTGTCTGCGAATAGTAGGGCATTAAGTACGTCCATTTAGTTGTGTATCTTTGTATTCAGTGGGTCTGCAGTTTTTTAGGACATCGTCAATATTTCTTTGAATAGAGTAGACGAGAGGCTGCGTTCTTGTCTTACTCCCTGGTTAATTCTTATATCATCTATCACTCTTTCCCATATATTCACTACTATTCTTGTTGATAATACGAGTAAAAGCTTTTTATCGCCTAAATGAAATGTCTGGGAAAACCACTGTCAGCCATTATTTTCCGTAGTCAAAAGCTTTCTCGAAATTGATGAAGGCTCTGAGGAGTTTGAGATTCTCTAACTTTTTCTAAGAGTCGCTTCGCTATAAAGATATTTTCACTGCAAGTGTGTCTTTTGTGAAAGTCGTTTTACTGTTCTTGTAAGTGTGTTTTCGTTACCTGTCACTTTTTGTGAATAAGGAGATGATAAGTTTGGTCGTTTTTCATGAATCCGGTATGTCGCATGTCTGCCCGCATATATGAAAAGATCTAAGTGTAGTACCCGTGTATTTTAATAATTCTGTATTTATTTCTGCAACTTTTTTGTTTTACATTCCACCGATTACGGATTACACTTCCATTGCTATATCGTCTACTTCTCCAATTACTTTGACGTCTTCATGTGATCATGTTCTTCATACTTGCACCATACTTCTTTTTACCAAAATGGCATAATATTATTATTTTTTTTCCAGTTTGTTAGCGTACGACTCAGAAAGACTCCAATTCCTGACAGATATGCGATGGCAACCCGATGGAAGCGTATGGTGCCTAAGTACCAGGTTCCAGAGGTTCTTCTTGAGGACAGCGTCATCCAACGAAATCAACCTCAGGATCATCAGAGTACCTACGCATTTTCATACCTTGGACGATATTAACAATGATCTAATTTACAAGTGAATCTATAACTGATTGTACAGAAATTAGTGATAGAACATTTGGATAGAACTGGCCAGTTGGTTAATGCTAGAGAATTTTCGTCTTGTTCGAAAGATTTTGGCCATTAATTTCTTCTTCTCTAGTTGGTATTCATTCTATTTTTACAGTAAATGGTACAATAGTAAGTGACGGTTTTTCGTTTTTGCAAAATGCAAAGAGATTTGGGTAAAAGCCAAAAGATGTAAAAAACAAGTAATGCTTTAGTTTTACACCTTATCTTGCATCTCATTATTGTTGCTTCTCATTAGATTATTCAAGAAACTATAGTAGCTAATATCACTCTTCATCTAATAGTACTCCGAATGTTTTATCATAAATAGGGATTGTGAATTTACAACTCGTAAGTTACCTTCTACCTCGATTAAGTAAGATATACGAGTATATTATTTACGTAACATAAAATTTCTTGACATAATATCAAAAGGTCGACATAATATCATCAGAAATCTGTATTTGTAGCTCAAGTTTATGCAAATGACATTGTATGTTTCTTAAGCAGATATGTATTTCCTACTAGTAGTAACAGTTGAAATAGCAAGCGTTGGCATGACACAAAATCTCATAAAAAGAAACAACATTTAAAGAAATGTATTTGAAGAAATATAAGTTGATATAGTTAAAGATAGTATGGCTTTTATCAAGATCCTAAAACGTGTATTTTAGGCCTTGTGATGCATCGTAGCTGATATTTAACAAACAAATTGTGCTAGATCCCAGAAATTAACTGTACATTTTATCTCATATGTTTGTCTAAAATTATCCGTTATGGTTAAATTATATGTTTAGAAAATTTGTATCTGTATTGAATAGTTGTTTCCCATAATGATTAAATACAACAGTCACTCACACATATTTGGATATCCCTTGATTTTTTATTCGCCACAATTTTTACAAATTTTGTAATAGAAAAGTACCCATATCTGCTTAGGGAAAACTTTCAAATAAAGGATAAAAAATATATTGGCGTTATGATGTGTTATGCTAAATTATGCTGATATTCCTTATCAATTCGTTGCAAATACTGTTAAAAATGTCTATCCTAAAATACGACATACTTGTATTTTTAGTCGTTTAACGAATTTTTTAAGATAAGAAAAAATGCACATGTCATTGACGACAGAACTGTCTGATCAGACAGATATACTATAATATATCATCAAGGCGTATCATTTGTGAAGTTTATCGTAAGTTACCATTAAGAGAAATTAAGTGAAATATGTATGCCATGTATTTTGGGCCAGGGTTCGTTATTTCGATCTGAAAGTGTATATACTCATGCGCAGAGGTTGTATAATTGTAAATTGTAAAGTAATACATAGTATTTTATTTTTGTACCTTATTTAGAACTACATGTAATAATAAATAGCAGTTACTTACAATTGTTTCTTTATTGTTCAATGTTTTCTTTCTCGTCTTACGGATGGTTTTGGGCCCAAGCTCCTTAACATCCCTATGATTCAATATGTTGGATCCAAGGCATCCGAATTACGCTGCATTGTTTGACGCCAAAATTGTTTGACTACCATTGCCTACCAAGGCGACAAACCAGTACATCGGCGTACATTTTTTCTCTAGCAAGGATATGATGGGTTAAGGGATACATTAGATATTTATATAACGCTCCTTAAAAGGCGGAGTCTAGAAAAAATCTACTCTACTCAACGTTATATTCAAGTAGCTACTCGTACTGGAGGTAATCACGTAGAGCAAGGCAAACAACATGAACAACAAGTGATAAAATCGTCAGGTTTTGCTGTTAAGTTTTTGTGGTGGCTGCGTGTATTTTTTGGTGATAAAGAAGCATTCAGTTTTGACAGAGAGTGTCTCGTTCACCACACCGTGGGAGTTATGGTATGGGGCGCTATTGCTTAAAGTAACAGATCACCACTAATTTTCATCAGAGGTAATATGACAGCCCGACATTATATTCAGGAAGGAGTGGAGCCTTATCTTATTATGGAATAAGGCATGGACCTAAACACCATACAAAACCCAATTTTTCAACAAGACAATGCCAGACAGCATATTGTCAGAGCATGGTCAGCCTTCATGGATTAACATCGCATCAACCGCTTACCTTGGCCACCACTATAGCATGACCTATCTCCAATTGAACAAGTGTGGAACATGATAGGTCGCAAGCTCCTGAATTTGCAACACCGTGCACAGACTTTCGCAGCTCTTACTCACGAAGTTGCAGTAGCCTGGAATGAGATACCCTAACAGAATATCGACCACCTTATCAGCCCACGCGTGTCAATGAGTGTATAAGAATTCGTGTATTTTCAACACATTATTCAACGAGCTTCTGCAGTCAGATGACGAATCAAACTGAAAGCTTATTTTTGTCACGCAGTATAAACAGGGATACCCACATTAAATAAGGCAAAAACGAAGTAAGTATTTATTACCAGTACAGCACATGAGAAATTCAGCTTAAATCGTGATTTTGAAAGGTGAAAGGTGAGCAATACAAAACTTCTCTCCATCCAAACAAAAACAGTGGCGGAATACCTGGTATTGGAAGTAGTGGGACATTTTTCTGAATAAAGGAGGTAATATATAAAAGTTTTGCAATATGACTTAACAAACGGACGCAGGAGCCGGCATGTTGAAACATGTCCATAAGTGCATAGTAGCTGCCAGCAGCACGTCTGTTGTTTTAGTTCATATATCAGTGCTTAGAAAAAATGACGCTTGCATTGAAAAATGATGGTCCTCATCGTAGACTATATTCAGGTGGTACAGAGAATTACAAAGGAGCACGCTGAGAGGGATGAAATGCCAGAATTACTCAAAGAATCCTCTGTTAAGTTTATGGTACATTCTTAATTAACACCTTGCATATACAGTTCTGTTAACAAACCTTAGATTGCGTTTGAGTGCTCAGTGAAACAAGAAGAGAAATGCAATAAGTCAAAATCAATTGACAACTGTCTATATAAAAGCTCAATGTTAACGTTGATGCCCTTTCGCAACGCCGATGGCTATAATATACTGGGTGTCGTAGAAGTCGACGTCAAGACGGAAGCGGGTGATAAGCCAAGTCAAAATTGTTATCAGAAAAATATAAGAATAATAATAAGTCATCTACTTTTCTAATGATATGTTTAAAACAATCGTAAAAATCTACAGCCTGTGATCTTTTAGTTCCCATTACTGCAAATTTAATTTTTTTTTAGATGGAGTGACTGGCATTCTAACGACTGACAGCAAGGCAGATAGCAGCGCCACTTTTATTAATTCGTGAATGTAAAGACTGTCCCATAATCAGCGCAAGATTTGAATTTGCCGCCATGTTTGCAGTAAATTTAAGGCAGCCCTGAAAAAAAAAGCAATTTGACAGCTGAGAGGTTAGGGTTAGTTAAACTGGAGCGTTATACGATACAACAACGTGTTTTCATTATTGAACAGTAGTTCAAAAATAATGACAGTTTAGCGTCCGCAGTTCGAAAATTTTATACAAAATATGGCAGTCAACTGTGAAAGGATTAATTGAAAAATTCAGAGAGACTGGATCAGTTGAAGACGCTAAGCATATACAAGGTGGTCCTTAATGATATGCGAATATTTAAAGGTGTGAATCTACATGAAAAATTAAAGTTAGTTTGATTCATAAACTATGGACCAAAAATGTTTCCTTACATAAACTCTGGGTGTTGAGGTTTTAGGAAAAAAATGGAAATTATTTAATATTTTCTGAATCACTTAATATATTTCACTGATATTTAGTATGCAGTGAAAGTTAATAAAGCTGCATATTTTTCAATGCAAAAATAATTTTTAGCTTTAACGGTGGCGTGAGTACTAGTAGTGACTTTGATATTTTTTAAGAATAAATGGCACGCCAATGGTTTTTTGCCAAATAAAATCATTTTTGAATTCTCCGTTCAGTTTAAAACAAATGATCTATCCTGAGTTGCTTTCTTTCGATGCGCGATTTTTGTGTAAAAAATAAAAACCGTTCTATTGTCCGAGAAAATGAATGTAATAATTGAAGAATGTAATTTAGCAATAAATATCTAGTTGCTCTGGAATATGTCACTGGCTTTTGACATCTGACAAGTCTCTGTTATTATTATATGTTAGCTGTGACATCTTTTTCATTATTTAGTTTTTACAATCTTGTTAATAATGGTGAATTATTCAAATGCAGAAATGGCGGAAATGCATTACGTATATGGCCTTGCCGACGGTAATGGTGAGCAAGCTAGACGGATTCATCACCCGAGATATCCCGATAGTGCTTTGCCAGATAGTCGAACCTTTTCTAATATTCATCGTCGTCTTGTTGAAACTGGTTCTGTCCGCAAAGGAATGTCTGAAGGTAGACCTCTAAGTGTGAGAACACCTGAAATTGAGGGAGCAGTGTTGTACGAAGTCGAAGAACATCCTGAAACGAGTACATGGAAGATCGCTAGACACTTAAATATTTGCCATCAAATTGTTTGGAGAATTTTAGTGGATTTTTTGTTATATCCTTACCATATTTTAACAGTACAAACATTACTTCCCATTGATTTTTCAAGGCGTGTGACCTTTTTGTCAGTGGCATCTTCAAAAAATTACACAAAATCCGCAATTTGAATCAATGATTCTGTTCACGGAAGAAGCTAATTTTTCTCGAAATGCCATTCAGAATTTCCACAATAATCATTTGTGGGCAGACAAAAATCCCTATGCCGTAACCGAAACTCATTTCCAACGCCAATTTTCGGTTAACGTATGGGCAGGAGTTATTGGCAACCACTTTATTGGCCCATTCTTCTTGCCGGGACGACTTGACGGACATACTTACCTCAATTTTCTTTGCTGCTTGATGACGATCCGTTAGTAATAAGAAACAATATGTGGTACATGCATGTTGGTACACCAGCACATTTCAGAGAAAAGAAATGGCCACCAAAGTCCCCTGACCTCAACAGTTTTGATTTCTTTTTGTGGGGCTATCTTAAGACACTAGTATACACAAATCCCATTAACACCGTAGAGGAATTAAGAGAAAGAATAGTTGCAACTTGTGATAGAATAAAAATCACTCAAGGGATATTTCAACGCGTGCGCAATTTTATGAGAATGAGGGCGGAAGCATCATACCTAGTGAAGGGGACCATTTTCAACAATTTTTGTAATCATTTCGTTGGTTTTAATGTTATGTTTATGCTGTCAGTTGTTGTCGTTCATTACCCCTAATGTGTTTAATTTTTCCAATTAAATTAATAATAATTTTGCAAGCTAAACAATAGAACGGTTTTTATTTTTTTACTCAAAAATGGCGCAACGAAGGCAAGCAACTCAAGAGAGATCATTTGTTTTAAACTGAAATTCAAAAATAATTTTTATTTGGAAAAAAACGATTGGCGTAGCATTTTTTTGTTAAAAAATATCGAAGCCAATAACCGTACGCACGCCATTGTTAAAGCTAAAGTTATTTTTGCATTGAAAAATATGCAGCTTTATTAACTTTCACTACGTACTAAATATCAGTGAAATATCTGAATAGGTTCTGAAAATATTAATTAATTCCAATTTTTTTCATAAAACTTCAACACCCCGAATTTTTGTAAGGATACATTTTTCTATCATAGTTTATAAAGCAAACTAAAATTAATTTTTCATGTAGATTCACAGCCTTTAGTATTCACATATCATTAAGGAATACCCTAGATCGTGAAAAAACAAATCGTTTAAATGTCCACGTCGAAACAGTGCGTGAGAGTGTTGGTGAAAACCCAGGAACGTCAATTCAGCGTCGTAGAAGAGAGTTCGTGGAATGGACTATTGAACATCAACAAATGTATGCTGATTTTCCGAGCTTTGTTAATCGCCAAAATTTCCGTATTTGGTATTCGGAGAACCCACGTGTGATTGTCAAAAAACTAATGCACCCACAACGAGTCACGGTTTGGAGCGTATTTTGGGCTGGAGGCATCATTCGACCATACTTTTTTGAAAATGAGGATAATGAAGCAGTAACTGTTACACCATTAGATTTCTTCTTATGGGATTATTTACGGTGCATTTGCCCATGTGATATTCCATACTTATAACAATATCCTAAGTACTTTATGGTTCAATGAAAAATAAAAGTCTAAATACTTAAAACTGTGTTTTCTATTTAAATCAAAATCTGCGTTAATTATGGAACACACTTTATTTATCAAATTCAAACTTCCTTCCTTCGGGCGAATCTTCCGTTATCAACAAATTCATCTGCTTTCGTTATTCTGTCCCGTAGCTCAGCTAAATTTTCGATGGGGATTAAGCAAGCTTTTACTTTAACCGCTCTCTAGTAAAAAATAGGGTGGATTTAAGTCAGGAGAACCGTATGCGTATCATGCAAAAAGCCTATAAAACGTCAAAAAAAAACCTATGTCATCTTGCAAACTAGGTAGCTCTTAGGGCGCAAACAGTCATTCCACGTTTGCTCATTAGGATCGTTGTGAACGTCCATCTAAGGAGGAATCACTCAACTAAACTACACGCATTATTGGTGGCATATGTTTTTTGAGGCCAAATGGCCCTTGTCTGTAGTTTTTATCAGAGAAGAAAGTTGGTTGAATAGCAAGATCGCATCTGGATGATTATGTGTATTGGTCTGTATGTGTATAAAATCAGTGATATTTGCTGTGTGAGAAAATCATTACTGAATATGCTGCCAATCAAGTATATTTATTGGCTGTGCCCGACGGGTTATTTTTATGTGGTCCTTTCTGAAGAGAGGTTATGTTCAATGTTATAAATTACGAAAAACTGAGGAGAATTACGGGAAATCATGACCACGCCTGCGTTGCGTGATTACTGTTAGCATGTATACGGCTTGTAATTCGACAGTGTAAAGTGAACATAATTATTTATCTCCCTCATTTTCTAAATTCAGCAAATTTGTATGTGTAATTTTCAAAATGGATAAGAAAAAGTGGATGCGCGACTAGTTTCTAGCTTCGAAACTCAATTAAGTTTATTTGAGACAAGAACCCAATGTAATTATCTTCAACACATACAACTTACAGCTTAGACCTCCAGTAATTCCATCTCAGAAGCAGATCACATCAGAGCCAAAGATTGATAACAAGCCTCGCGACGTTTAGCCAACACGTACAACTAAGTGCTAAGTTAATATCTTGTACAAAAAACTACATAATGTCAAAAAGACCAGCATTATGTCTGTGCCGGTGTTTCTGTAAAATTGTTTGACGAAAATCAGCTCTTGGAAGATAGTGCCGGGGTTGTAAAGATTGTAGGTACTCGCTGTAGGTGGTCCGGGTGGTGCTCGTTCTTTCGCTGAAATGTCAAAATATGTCAAACTGGCGGCTTAAGCCTGGTCTACTTGTAGTATGAACTTGCGCTCTGACTACTGACTGCATAATTTTGCTTACAAACAAATCGTGAGCTCGCTCCTTTTACCTAGTCGGAATTCGTTAGTTGAACCCTAGTATTTGCACGTTTGCCAGCCTCTGTTGACCCCTCATGACACATGCTTCTCCATAGAGGCCACGCATTTATTTCAGTGTCAATCCAAAGATGTTTTCCCTTTTGTTCAACGCATGATGCAAGGCGATCGAAACAGTTCTCTCCACTGTGCACTTCGCTCCCGGCGAATAGAACATCCCCATCATCTACAAATAAGCAAACACGTCCACCCTTAGTATTAAGCATTAGAATGAGCCCCAACCCCCAAAAAATAGTTATTTATTATATACAGGGTGTTTCAGTTTATTGTTTCATAACTTTAAGATTCGATAGAACTTTTAAAATTAATGCATAAAGTCTATATAAACATGGGTCGAAAAATGCGTGGCTTTCGAAACACAGGGTGTTTAAATTTACTTTCTAAAATAGTTTTTATTAAATATTTCGAACAATATTTGAGGTATAACAGTGAAAATTGGTATACAAGGGTTTTTTGGTACGACAAAATGAACCATGGGCATAGTTTTACTGTAGCCGCTAGAGGGCGCTCTCTACTGTACTTGTAGTGTATTAAAATGACCGAAAATTTTTTCTTAGTGCAATTTTTTGCTTTTTGAATAAAAAAACTGATTCCTCGCACTTTTCTGCATGAAAAAGCTCTCCTGTGAGTTTTCGTTATAGTTAGCCGTTTTTGAGATATTTCGATTTTAAAGGTTCGATGCATCTTTAATTATTTATGGGAAAATAATATTTTTTTTAAATTTTCGATTTGGACATTACAAGCATTAAGATGATCATTTAGATTGTGTTTTTAAACAGAGCAATAATTCCTAACTCCAAATAAACACAAAAAAACAATATTAATTTGTTTAATTTTCCAATATTATTTTTAACAAATTAAATTAATTATTTACAACTAAAATGCTATTGGATAGTTAGGACAAACATATAAAATCTAAAGTAGTTGCTTGAAATGTAAACCCAATTGTTCAATACACAATTCACATCTACGAATGATCGAACGTGGTATAGCATTATTCAAATAAGGCCTTATTTCATCGCATGCATTCCTGATTCTGTCTATTAGCATATCTCTTGTGGTTACGGGAGTCTGGTACACTTTTTCTTTTAGAAATCCCCACACAAAGAAATCTAATAGATTTAAGTCAGGGGATCGTGGAGGCCAGGCGACTGGTCCTCCACGGCCGATCCATCTTTCTGGATAATTTTCGTCCAGCCGGTTTCTAACTATTCTCGAATAATGAGCTGGACAACCATCAAGCTGGAACCAGGCCAATCTTCTCAAATCTAACATAACATCATCCCACATATTTGCATGTTCAGCCTTTAAAAATTCCAAGGTAGGGTCCAAATAGTCGATTACGGTAGATACCAATCCACACGTTCACACTAAATTCATGCTGAAAATTTCTTTCCCGAACTGCATGCGGATTTTCATGCGACCAAATATGTTGATTATGAAAATTTACCACTCCACGTCTAGTGAAGCATGACTCATCGGTCCATAAAATGTTACTTAAAAACTCCCTATTATTATCAGTTCTATCAAGAATCCACTGACAAAATGTGATTCTTCGCTCTCCGTCCCCTGGCTGTAGTCCTTGCACAGGTTGCAAATGGTAAGGACGTCTATGGTCATTTCTAAGAACACGGTGAACATGGCTTGCTGAAATTCCCAAGGCACCAGAAACTCTCCTAACACCCTAACATCCCTATCAAACTCACGCAGAATCATACGAGTAAATCTGCGCTGACGAACATTTATGTTTTGATCCCTTTGGAGATTTCCAAAACCATTTTCAATTATTTGGCGATGCACTCTTACAAATACTGAGCGAGTTGGATGTGGTCTGTTTGGAAATCTTCGTGCGTATTCTCTGGCTGCTTCTGCTGCGTTTCCATTTACAAATCCATACACAAAATGAATATCCGCTACCTCTTGATTGGAGAATAAAAATGGCATTTTTATAAAACTTACAAAAAAACAGGTAAAAGAAACTAAATTTCGTGCATTCACAATTGCAAAAAAAATGTTTCAGGTTTCAACAGACAACAAAACTAACTGTCAACTAATTGACGTTTAACCTTATTCTGCTTTCAATTTCAAAAATATTTGCAGGCACAGCCTACTTCTAAAAATTATCGAGATACTGACTTTTTAACGTTATTTTAAAATAAATAATTAAAAATGCATCGAACATTAAAAATCGAAATATCTCAAAAACGGCTAACTATAACGACAATTCACTAGAGAGCTTTTTTATGTTGGAAATTGCGAAGAATCAGTTTTTTCATTCAAAAAGCAAAAAATTGCACTAAGAAATTTTTTTCGGTTATTTTAATACACTACAGGTACAGTAGAGAGCGCCCTCTAGCGGCTACGGTAAAACTATGCCCAATGGTTCGTTTTGTCGTACCAAAAAACCCTTGTATACCAATTTTCACTGTTATACATCAAATATTGTATACAAGCTAAAATCTGGCATTTTTCCCGTGTATCTTCACAATTTTTTTCTGTGACGGGAAAAACGACAATTTAATATTGAAAAATTGTATTATTACAATATTTAAATCAGAAAATTATCGATGTGAAATTTGAATTTTGAAATTAGTAGCTATGTTGTACTTATAGAGACAATTAGGCCGGCGTTGCTAAGGGAACTTTTAAAGTAATCAAATAGCTGTCAATTTTGTGATTTGATTTAGAAATTGTGAAGTTAGTGGTTGTTCCGAAGTTATTCTTAGTACTAAAAAGTAAAAAATGTCTGATTACGAGTTTTCTTTGACTCCACCGGAATTAGTAGAAGTAGCCAAAGTAGCGTCACAAAAATTTATTGCCAGCTAAATCGCGGAAAATTTACGAAACCGAGTATTCAAGATTCATGGAATGGAAGATGAAAAAAAGCAAGCAGTTCTTGGTCGGAGAGGGTGTTATTGGCTTATTTTCCGGAATTGGCACAGCAACAAAAGCCAACAACAGTATGGTCGAATTATTCAATGATTAAAAGTATGTTACGATCCCATAATAATGATTTCAAAATATGTCAAACTAATTACATTTCTGAAATAAAATGGAAAAGGTTACAAGCCCAAGATTTTTACGAGTACACAAATTAGTGATTTTTTAAATAATGCTCCCCATGAAGTTTATTTAATGGCCAATTTTATTGTTGTATTTGGAATTGCAGGTGCTTGTCGAATTTGTGAAATCAGACAGGTAACATCAGATGATATTGAAGATTCGGGAACGTTATTAATTGTGAAAAGAATGATGAAAACAGGAGATTTGTAGTTACTGAAAAATATATTAAATTTTACCGAATGTACATAGCCCTTCGTCCAGCAGCAGCAAAGGATCGCTGCCTGATTTATGCATATCACAATGGAAAATGTGTCAATCAGGTTGTGGGTGAAAACGAGTTTTATAAGGTTCCCTACTATTCGTCATTGTCTGTCAGCGCGGTTCGTAGGACCTTTGCTCTTGGTTGAAGTCTTGTAAGTCAGTAGGTCTGTCAGGTCTGGTTGCCCAGATACCAAACAAAGTCAGGGAGAAAGAAGGGAAGAAGAAAGGAAGGAAGGAAGGAGGGAGAGCAAAGAAAAAAGAAGTGCATCAATTTGAGGGGTGCCTTGACATTGCTAGTTAGTATTCGGCAATTTTAAATTGATCCTAAAATTAATTTTGGGATTGGTTGTTGAAGAAAAATTATAATTTTGGTTGGACCTAAAGTCGCACGATTTAATTTTGTTCACAGTGCGAGTCGCGGCCTTGTGTGCTTGCGAACTTGCTCGACTGTGACTCACGCAACAGAGGGTTGCTGTGCGATTCCGCTTGACTATAACGTAACTGCGCCTGATGTTTGATGTAGTCCCTTAGGTAAGGGATGTCAAGGTCTCTGTGAAGGGTCTCGTTGGAAACATACCATGGGGCGTTAGTGATTGTACGCAAGGTTCTGTTCTGCAAAACCTGCAGGCTACGCAAATGCGTTTTGGCGAGAAAACACCAAGCCGCACTTGCGTAAGTGATAGCTGGTCTAATAACCATCTTGTATAGTCGAACTTTGTTGATCAAACTTAATTTTGATGTTCTACATAGCATAGGGTAGAGTTGCCGAAACGAGATTTGGAATTTAGTTTTTAACGCTTCAGTGTGCTTCTGCCAGGTTATCCCCTTGTCAAGAGTGATACCAAGATACTTAGCAGAGCTTTCCCATGGTACCTGAGCGCCATTCACTGAAACCTCAGACGGGGCGCCGCTACGTTTTTTAGTACAATAGATTGCCTGCGTTTTCGAATGATTACTTTTGATCAGCCACCGATTCGCCCATTCCAATACCTCGTCCACTGCACTTTGCAGCCTGTCGTGAACTAGATCCCCAGAGTACGACTGGGCCACCAGGGCAGTGTCATCAGCATAGAGATAGGTTTCACAGCTGTTGGGGCAAGGGACGTCATGAATAAAAAGTGAATAAATGACTGGTCCAAGAACCGAACCCTGAGGGACACCGGCTTTGATGGGCCGTGTTGTCGACAGAACGTTATTCATTTTGATCCGAAATTTCCTACCCTCGAGAAAGGATTTCAAAAGTTTTAGGAGCCAGAAGGGGAAGCCCTTATGGATCAATTTGTAGAGAAGGCCCTTGTGCCACACCTTGTCAAATGCCTTTGAGACATCCGGTAGCAAGATGCCAGTACTTTCATTACGGGTGAACCCGCTGGTTACTCGTTCAACAAGCCTTATGGCCTGTAGCTCCGTACTATGCGAAAGCCTAATTGCACGTCAGGAATCACACTGTGGTCTGCCGAGAAATTTTCAAGGTGACGTAGAATCACCTTTTCAGCGAGCTTAGAAGGAGCTGACAGTAGACTAATGGGGCGGTAATCCTGAGGGAATATCGAACCCACCTTCTTTGGAATCATTATGACATCAGCGGTCTACCACGCCGTTGGGAAGTGCTGGGTCCTTAGCATGGCATTGATTATTGCCACGAGATAAGTTAAGGACTTCCGCGAAAGTAGCTTCAGCGCCTTATTAGTGATTCGATCCTCTCCAGGTGCTTTATGCTCCTTGAGGTTTTTAATATGACCTTGGAGCTCTGCTGGTGTGCAATGCGCAGTCTCAGGAGATTCCGCTGATGTGCCGTGCAGCTCTTCAATTGAGGAATCATCTGAAGATTCCTCTGAGGAAAAATCACTAAGGGAGGAACTACTGCCACTGACGCCGTTGGCCCTAAAATATCTCCTGACGGATCTTACAATATGTTGCTCCTCGTCGAGGTCATTATCAAGGTCATAGTTGGGAGAGAACTGACTTTCCATTGCATCAGCGAAAACCTCGACCTTTTCCTCTGTCCTACAGACTATGCCCCTAGGATCGTGGATGTGCGGGAGTTGCTCTCGCTTTCCGTTTCTGAGCGACTTTGCAACCTTCCAGAGAGGAATACTTGAGTCAAGCATCCCCGACAGAAAGTCGCTCCATTGCTCATTACGGAATTCATGAAGAGCATTTCTCACTTCATGAACAAGATTAGTTGCTATGTGAATGTCATCTGGGTGACAAGACCTCTTCGCTTGCTTAATTGCAGCTCTTTTGTCAGAAATTTTCTGACAAATGTCTGCAGGGAGAATAAGGTTCCCGAAACAGTGGCTAATTTTCTTCAACTTGAAAATGCTAGCTCATATACAGGTCATTCATTTCGAAGATCGTCTGCTACATTTTTAGTTGAATTTGGAGGAGACTTGATGACACTAAAGAAACACGGGGGTTGGAAGTCATCAGCGTTCGCTGAAGGGTATGTTGATGAATCCGTAGCACACTGGACAGAAATAGCTAACACATTCTTTAGAACGTGTGGTAGTGTTGAAATAACACCGGATTTGCGACCAAGTACATCAACGGGAGTTGTGATGGCAGAAAAACATATAATTTCAACACAAGGAAATTAGAATGTTGTGCCGAATCGTGTCATTCATGCAATGCATTTTTAATAATTGTACTTTTGATAAATAGGAAATGTAACTTTATTGTATAATAAAATATTATAAAATTAAATATCTACCTTTGCTTATGTGTTTATACAATAAGTATCCGGGAAAAAAGTACTCATTTTTTCCCGGGGATAAAATTAATTTCATATAAAGTGACATTTTGTTACCTGTCAACAGAGATAAAATGTCAAACTTTTTTCCCGTCACAGAAAAAACATTTTTTTGAAACGGATTTCCAAGTCCATGATCGTTTGTGGTTCTTTTTTGATCATAAATACTGTTTGCACGCTCAGAATTTGTGCGAAATGCGTAGTTACTTGATTCCATCACTTTATATAAAAGCCCCGTTAAAAGAATTTTACATAGCAGTGCAGCAATCTCATCTACAATTACAAGGCAAATCAGGGGCATGCACAAAAAATGGCTACTCAACGAAAACATTTCATAACACGCAAGAAGACAATCACTTTAATCAATTTCATGTGGTTTAGCAGACAGCTGATTTAATTGTCGATTTCACAGAATAACGAAGATGGATCCCACCAAAAATTAGACTTATTATGTTCACTACTGGCACAATTCGTGAATTGCAGAATTGATTTTGTTATGGATGCGCTTCTGAATGTTGCCCTTGCATCACTGGTCGATGGAAATGTGCAACGCAACGCAGTTTCTCACTTGGATTATACAGTTCAAAACTAATACATTCTCATTTATGAAGAGTTTTCAGGCATTTCAGGCATTTCAGGCAGAAAATACCGTCAGGACAGTGCAAATTTAATCTTTTATTTTTTCAGTTCTGGCCAACGGCCTACCCGTTTAGACTACAAGATTTCCCAGATTCAGGTATGTAAAGGGTGGGTCATCCGTTGGTTTCTTTTTTAAATTGGTTCTGGAACTACTGTCAATAATAATAATAATAATAATAATAAATCGTCTTTATTTAGAGGGCAAAGTTTAGCATAATGCTACTCTGCCACTTAACCCAAAAAATAATAACTGAAAAAACAATACAAAAAACATAAATACATTTGATAAGTTAGAAGTTTAAAAAAGTAGGTGTATAAAAATGTGTATATAACATATATCAGTGAAGGCTATTCAATATTTCATGATTTAAAAGTATAAAATTGTAACAGATATACAAAACAAAGGAATGCTATATTAGAAATATTTTTGTGTGAGGTGACAGATAAATTTTATCAACTAATTTATCCCAGATGTGCCCAATGGCATATATGTAGTACATCTCAAACTTGTCAATTCTTGACAAAAGGGGTCTGTAAAAATCTATTAGTTCATTCGTTTCGTTTAGTATAACGTTGTTCGGCTTAGGGTACGGTGGCTAGTTATCATTTTCTGACAGCATCAGGTTTGCAGGGTACGCTGTATTTTGATGATTTGCATTGAAGTGGATTCCATATAATGGAGTAAATTCCTATATATAAAGTCGGCAGAGGGAATATATACTTGACGCAATTAATAATATTGCCTAGCTTTTTCACAGTTTAGAAAAAATCTATATGTCCTATATAAAGTACATTTAACAAATATACTTCTGCTACTTTTTCTAAATTACCCTCAGATTTTAGTGGTATATGCATCTATAAAATAATTGTTTATAAATACATTTGTTACAGAGGGTTTTCATTATATGAAGCCCTGCCTATGATCGGATATGACAAAGTGCAACCGATACCATCATACTGTTTTCACGTAACAATGCATCCGAAAATCTGGCAGATGAAAATTCGGCGAAGAAGTCAATGTAGATATAAATAACTTGCCGCCGTCTCAAATGCAGAGTAAATGATAAATGTGATAAAGACTCAGAAGACGATATACCCTTGAGTCAATTGACAGAAGCAATCAAATGAAAATGCAAGCAGGGAAAGAAGGAGAAACGTTATAATTATGTGAAAAGGCATTTAGAATGTTAGTGCTGCTTTTGACAATCCTTATCATGTGATTTGGTTGGTTTTAGGGTAGTTTTAGGCCGTTGTAAAATATTGTTACTTGACGAGGCCTAACAATGGACCACTTAACTTTTAGAAGAGCCATTGCAAATCTTATTCTGGTTAAAAATAAAAAAGAATGTGTGTATCAGATGATACACATCTAATTCCAAAATTTGGAGTTATAATATGACCATCTGGACCACTAGGTACTACCACAAGAAAGTCAAACAAAATGTACAGCTTGTCATCTGAAAACACGACTCGCTATCAAAAATGTGACAAAAGGTTGCATGTTAAGTGTATTTGATGTATCTATCATACTAAGCCCCAATGATTTTAATGCAGCATAGTAAGTACCTATTGTCCTACATATAGGACGCCTTCAAAACAACTTTTTGACAAAAAAATCAGTTTCAGAAGTTTTAGTTGGGTTTTTGTATACTATTAATGCCCCTTAAATGCAAAACTATGAAGAACTCAGATATCAAAAGCCTATGGGTGTAAGTAACTAAGTGTAGCTCACACAGTTCATTTAGCCTCAACAATAATATGTAACACTCGATACTTTATTCAAAAGAATACTCCTTCCGATTATTTATGAAAAACAATTTCAGTTAAATGCTGCCGCGTCTGGCCTGGCAGTAATCCAACCTCTTAACAAAATTTTGAAGCACATTTTTGATAATTTGTGAGTCTATTTCATCAATAGCTCGACGACTATTTTCCTTAAGTACATCAATTGTTTGAAGAACGTTAGTATAACAACGTTCCTTAACAGTACCCCATAGGAAGTAATCCATGGGCGTCAAATTACAGCTGCGGTCTGGCCAATGAACATCTCCAAGACGGCTGAAAACGCGATGACCGAACTTAGTGGGTAAAAGGTCGATTGTTTCACGGCTGGTGTGGCATGTTGCACCATCCTGCTGGAACCAGAGATTGTGCAAGTGTATGTTATGTCTTCTAATAGCGGCCACAAAAAACTCCTCAACAGTCTCTACAGCGTTCCCCGTTTACCGTCACGCTGTTACCATCTTCATCTTGAAAAAAGTAGGGACCAATAATCCCACCACTTCAAAAGCCACACCAAACAGTTTCTCTTTTTGGATGCACTGGTTTTTCTATGACGTCATGTGGATTTTCAGAACCCCAAATTCTCTGCGAAACCTCCCAGATGGAAATGGGCTTCGTCCGAAAAGATGATTTGGCAACCAAAATTGACGTCCGTTTCCAATTGATTTAGAGCCCACACAAAGAAACGATATCGAAGCGGATGGTCATTTTGTTTCAACTCTTGCACAAGTTGCACCTTGTAAGGAAATTATCCCAGGTCGTTATATGCAATATCCTCCGTACAAAAGTGCGAATGATGCCCACTTTTTTGCTCTGTGACGAGTTGACATTCTTCTTAATTTTCGCAAAGTTTCTGCAACACACTTGAACATAGTTTTTCAATATTTCCCACCTTTGTTCAAGATTAAACGACCGATTGCTCACAGCGGAAGTTTTACACAATATATCTGCCAATATGTTGAGCATGGAAGTGTTACCTACTGTCAAAATAATACCAACTGACAAAAAACAACTGATGGCACATCTTTTACTACGTAAAAAGCATCTACTCATAATTAAAATATCTGTCGCAACAAATTTTTGGGAAATCATTTGTAAAATTAATTTCTAATTACCCGTGCCTCGTGTGTTCAAATTATGTATGGTACAAAGCAAAGTGTGAGCAGTGTTCTAGTGACATGTTATGTATACGAATGTTACAAACGGCACGCTTTTAACTTCACGATAACGTCGTCTTCCAAGGTTGATATCACGTCATTCCATTTTCCAGCTACTGTATTTTTATAGAACCAGCCACACCGGCTCCAAATGCAGCAGGGTTGCCGATTTTAGACACAGGCCCACAAAATAAAAAAAAATGGATTGTCAGAGCTCCTACTATACTAAGTGACATATAAATCCGAACACCCAGTTTAAATGGTTTTATTTTAATAAAAGTTGGTGAATGTATTTATCTTACTGTAAATAACAAGTGAAAAAATTTTCAGCCTTATCAGTTGGACATTCCGGTTTTTATACTGCTTTTTTTTAATTCACTAACGCTCTAAAAATGAATATTTCAGCCGCAGTAAAGAATCAACGGTGGCGGATTATGGTTCTTGACATCCTTTACGATCGGTTTCGATGCCTAGAGTACGGAGACCTGTACGATTTCGTCAACTTAGTGAGTTTGATAGGGGCCGTATAGTGGGACTTCGGGAAGCTGGACTTTCTTTTCGGCCAATTGCAGTTAGAGTGCAAAGAAGTGTAGACACTGTGGTTAGGTGTTGTCAGGCATGGCTTCGAGAAGCCCGTACGCAAAGAGCAAGGGGCACTGGACGCCGCCGTGGAACTACAGACTGTGAAGATCGCCGCCTAAGATTATTGGCCTTAAGGGACCGTTTCTCCACTACCAGGTCCATTGCAAATGAATGGTTTGCAGAACACGGAAGACCTATTGGCATGCGAAGTGTTTACCGACGAATGAGAAGTTTTGGCTTGTTTTCATACCGGCCACACTGGGTCCTCCCTTTAACTCGAGAACACCGGCGTAATCGCCTTGAGTGGTGCAGACACCGGTCACTCTGGGATCAGGAATGGAACAGTATTGTCTTTAGTGACGAGTCTCGATTTTGTTTAGGTATGCACGATGGTCGTGCCAGGGTTAGAAGGCGACGTGGTGAAAGGAGGAATCCACAGTTTTTTGTTGAAAGACATGTTCATCACACTGTTGGAGTTATGGTTTGGGGTGCTATAGCTTATGGTTCCAGGTCACCTTTAATCTTCGTCAGAGGTAACATGAACGCGCAGCGTTATATCCACGAAGTTCTAGAACCCCATCTTTTACCCTATCTTGACACCCTGGCAGATTCAACTTTCCAACAAGATAATGCCCAACCACATGTTGCAAGAGTCACAATAGACTACTTTCAACATAATGATGTCACATTGGTACCATGGCCACCAAGATCTCCCGACTTATCCCCAATTGAGCACGTGTGGGATATGATTGGTAGGAGAGGAGTTGGTGGTTGCCTGGAATGAGAGAGGACATTGACCACCTGATCAGAAGCATGCCTAGGCGCGTTGGAGAATGCGTAGCACATCAGGGTGCATCCACACATTATTAAAGGTCAAAGGGCTTTAAAGCAGTGCAATCATTTTGAAATTTTTATCATTTACTTATTATGCTTCATTAAGTACTTATACAAAATTTTATCAAAATAAAACCATTTAAACTGGGTGTTCGGATTTATATGTCACTTAGTATATATTCCTTTATCGCTTTTTTCCCGTTGAACCCAAATCTGTAGTCGGAATTGCGGTCACTGAACAAATTTTAGAGAAAATGCATAAACAAGATAAAAATTATGTCACAGGTCCACAAAAGTAAAACGTGCTGGGTACCGGGGGTCTCACTATGATTTTCCCATCTATTTACCCGCTAAAGATGAATCTGAAGTCAGAATTGGAGGTCGCTGCAGGTAATTTAGGCAGTAAGATCACAAATTTTTGTATTTTTGTTGGATATGCATCTCTGAGGAAGATGTGAAAAATTCAGTGGGATCGTAGTACATACCACTTTTTATTCTTCTTCTGGGCTTGTTTCTATCTTGCATCAGATTTGGCTTGATAAGATGATTGTGAATGGTGAGGTTAATACGTCGGTCATGGTGATGAGCCACAGCGTCACTATATTCGTTATCGAAACGTCTTGTCCATAGCAACAGCCCTATCAGAGCATCGTTTTTTAGTGTCTCTTGACACACCGTCCAAGTTAAAGTGTCAGAATGACAGCGCAGTAGGGTCCACTTGGATCAAGTAGATGCAATCATAAGGCATCCTAGCAATAGTGTTTGCAGGGGTGTAGCTACCGCCGTATTAGCCGGCTTACAGGGGCCCCCACGTAGAAAAAAAATGCTTAAGTGTTTGTCACAATCTCACGGAAGTTTTTAAGCCGTAAGCTAAATCAAAAATGTTCAAGCGTTAAACCTTAGATTGCACAGATAGATGATAGTAGCATGCTTTCTATATTTAACCCTCTGGCTCGATTGCGACCCCAACAGATGAAAGAAGCTTTTCGAAATTAAAAGTATTTAAATTTTTTAGGATTTTTATGAGACAACTTTCAAGCATGGTACTGTATTTAGAGGCTAAAAATGTCTAAACATTGAAATTCGCTTTGGATGGCTTAATAAGAATAAAATTTGTAAGAAAATGGTGGCAAGCAGAGTGACTTGGTATTTCTCAAGCATTCACCTATGACTATTTACAAATTTTACATGTGCCAACATAAGCCTCTTGTCAAAGAAACAAAATGTTTGAGCTCCATAATGAGTATGGATGATCCTGAAGCAATCAGAAACAATGAAAGCAAATTTTCGAAATTTTCCTCTTCACAACGATGTTTGATTGCCCTTCAAAATTTTCAGAAAGTTTTTAAGTATACAAAAACAAACTTTGGGACGATCTGAAAAAGAATTTAATGTTTACTCATTTCAACATTGTATTCCATCCGCCCCAGCCCCATCCCGGAAAAAATCTGCTACCTTCGCTCTTCAAAAAGCTCTGAAGGAAGGTACACTTTTACAGAAAGCTATCTCTTGCCGATGATCCACCCCCTCTGACTGAAAAAACTTAGTATGGGCTCCCACGGTCATAACATGACCATTCATATTATTTAATGTGCAAAAAATTATACTTCAATTTTATCCTGCATTTGGGATTCACCACAGTTGGGTGGCGCGCCCCTACAAATTGTGATAGGGGGCCCCTGAGGAGCAAGCTATGCCACTGATTGCTAAAGAACTTTGTCACAGCTTCCCATAATTTCCACCACGAGGAAGTACTTTGGTGAAAGCGTAAAACTGGAAGCTTTTTCTCACGAACTCTTATTGAACAAAGACACCAAAGTAGAAAACAATTTATGGACGGAGACTTGATCCAACTCCTGTATTGGAGAATTTTTTGACCAATTAGATTATAATATAACTAGTTAGACAAATAAATATTTAAGGGCGTTTTATGGTACATAACAATGAACGTGTCACTAAGAGTTATTGACTTTATCAATAAAAAATGAGTAATTATACAATTGTCTTTGTACTAATACGACTGACGTTTTTACGGTTCTAATGAGAATATATATATATTATCATCACTATATTTAACTTTGAAGGTACGTTAGTGTATTAATCATTATTGTTAAAATAGAAATGCTTCATTGTCAAATCCATACAAAATGGCGGAGGACACACTGCAGTTTCTGGTTCTTATGGGTTCATTTTTGAAAGAAAGAAAAAAGGTAACCATACATAATTCTTCAACTAAAATAGCGTTTGTTGACAGAAAAATGAAGTTGATGGTAGAGAACAAGAAATGAGACGTTAGATTAAGAATCTCATTACACCCTTTTGTGGGATACAAAAGGTGTATTAATTTGTAATTTATTTGAAGTCCGTTTTCAAATTAAGTCAGTAAAAATAAACATGAAAAAGTATGTCTTCCCGTTTAACTTCGGAAATAGTCTGAACTTAAAGTGTCGTATTTTTAGCATTCATCCAATTTCGTATCTCTTACTGTTTCTGATATTTCAGTGGTGAGGATAGACTCTAAAACACCCAGTATTATCAAATTGTGTCTCTAGGATCTACGTAAACATGATTGCTTAATCAATAATCAATGCATTCTACGAAAACTCTCTTTGGAGGAAAAATGTTCCAATACAGCTGAACATATTTCATCATTGCAATGGTCAGAGATGTGTTGGGCAAATTTTCAACTTTTGAAATATTGCACTTTCTGTCAGACCCAGAGGATCAGAAAAATATATCTTTTCTATTTTTATAGTTACTCAAAAATCATTAGACTTCTATATTTCCACAAAAAACTTTCTTGCTAATAACAGTGGAGTCAATGTACTCGCTGCGAAACTATAGTATCATTTTTTTCAAATCTTATCTGACCTGGTACAAGAGTTCTTGAGATTCTGCTTAAACTAATAACTAAATAGGGCCGTTTCAGCCATGTCGGGACACACACACAGCCTGAGGCCGAAGAGGTAAGGCGAAGCCCATGCCTTACTTGGTATGAGGTAGGGGCAAGGGAAGGCACAAACATTTTTGAAAAACGGGTCTTCAGACTGGAAAATCACTGGAAAAATACTAAGTTTCGACTCAAAAGTAGGAAGTAAGGAAGTAACGAATGGTAAAATCTGTCCAGTTATTTCTGTCACCAATTTTCATTCAAATGTACCGTTATTGAGATATTATGTTAAATGTACATACATATCCAACGAAGTTGAATCAACCACAAATACATAAAACATTGCAGGATAACGAATTACAGCCTATGGAGGAGATTTAACGCTTTTTATTTTTTGTGATCCTTTCCTTACTTCCTCCTTTTTAGTCGGGGTTTTTTAAAAAAAGTACTTAATGCATTTTACACTACCTCCGTGTTGAGATTTCCCAAAATTTTTTATTTCCAGCGTGGATGTCACGAGCTCTTTATGGATGCAAATTGCTCGTTGCTTATTCTGTTCATCAATTTAGTTATTTCATCAATGCTTTGACTTTAATACTGGTATCTCCACGCGCAAGGCTGTTAACAACTGTTTTTTGATTGCAGTTCCTACAATACGTTATCTGTACAGCCTGACAAAAGGAAAATTTAAAACCTAGTGAAAACTATTGTTTAATACTGTAGGTAGTCAAAAATATTGATACCGAACCCGAAATGTGCGGAAAAATATATTGCGCCGTCTCTAAAGTACATTGATCACCCCCTATAATTGACAATATCCAAAGTGGTTGAGTATAATATCAAGATATTGAATATACACATAATCACCTCAAATAGGGAGAAGAAAGTATGTAAAAGCATATTTTCAGTTTTTCTAAGATATATGCACCCTTATCCAAAAATATCCATTCTGGGAACGCAATCCAATTGCTTATACTTAGGAGTATTCAAAAATACTTATTGGAAACCCTTATAGTGTGGATACATACAGTATGTCATCCCTATTGTACACCATGCAATTCTGCATGGAAATGTTTTATAATCAAATGGTGAATTGTTTTCGGCATTTGTATTTCAAAAAGTCATTCTAACCAGCGTGATTTAGTAACTTGAGAGTAGTGCAATATTTTTTTGTGACTTTTCAGTTTTCAGAAGTATACATATTACAATGTCAGACAAACGTAAAGACACATTTTTCACGTACACTTGCCACCTTTTTTGGGACGTTCTGTATACATCCGATTTATTTTTGTTATCATAGAAGTATCTTTCAGTGATCTTTGAATTATCACCACTCCCATGCAAAATTGTCCAACGGAAAACTTTAGGTAAGGAACACTAGATTTTCCTTTTCACCTTTCTGCTTTCAGAAGTATTTTTGACTACTCCTAATCCTAAACAATAGTTTTCATGGGTTAAGTTCGTTCCCACAGTGGGCAAAAGACGCCTCAGGATGAGGGTTATGTTTTTCACGCGTGGGTATCTAAGTATCTATGTATCGAATAAATTCTATTTTCAGATTTTGATATACGAGCGTATGGTGTCGTTGAATTTTTCTGAGCAGTGCGAGTTTTACTGGCTATACTAAAATACAAATAACGGGTTTTCCATTAAGGACTTGGCAACTTTATATATATATATATATATATATATATATATATATATATATTAAGTGACATATAAATCCGAACACCTAGTTTAAATGGTTTTATTTTAATAAAATTTTGTATAAGTACTTAATGAAGCATAATAAGTAAATGATGAAAATTTCAAAATGATTGCACTGCTTTAAAGCCCTTCGACCTTTAATAATGTGTGGATGCACCCTGATGTGCTACGCATTCTCCAACGCGCCTAGGCATGCTTCTGATCAGGTGGTCAATGTCCTCCTGTGGTATCTCATTCCAGGCAACCACCAACTCCTCTCGAAGTGCTTCTAGAGTCTGAGGAGGACGTTGCAAATTGAGCAATCTCCTACCCATCATATCCCACACGTGCTCAATTGGAGATAAGTCGGGAGATCTTGGTGGCCATGGTAACAATGTAACATCATTTTGTTGAAAGAAGTCTATTGTGACTCTTGCAACATGTGGTCGGGCATTATCTTGCTGGAAAGTTGGATCTACCAGGGTGTCCAGATAGGGTAACAGATGGGGTTCTAGAACTTCGTGGATATAACGCTGCGCGTTCATGTTACCTCTGATGAAGATTAAAGGTGACCTGGAACCATAAGCTATAGCACCCCAAACCATAACTCCAACAGTGTGATGAACATGTCTCTCAACAAAAAACTGTGGATTCCTCCTTTCACCACGTCGCCTTCTAACCCTGGCACGACCATCGTGCATGCCTAAACAAAATCGAGACTCGTCACTAAAGACAATACTGTTCCATTCCTGATCCCAGAGTGACCGTTGTCTGCACCACTCAAGGCGATTACGTCGGTGTTCTCGAGTTAAAGGGAGGACCCAGTGTGGCCGGTTTGAAAACAAGCCAAAACTTCTCATTCGTCGGTAAACACTTCGCATGCCAATAGGTCTTCCGTGTTCTGCAAACCATTCATTTGCATTGGACCTGGTAGTGGAGAAATGGTCCCTTAATAAAATAAATATATTTACCTTGAAATTTCTGTGCCACTTGCCATAGTTTAAACGGCTTGATGAATTTTAACATAATTATGATGTGCCTCTAGATTGGTCTTGACAGTGTGAAATACACTGAGCATACCAAAATTTTATGCAAGCAAAATGGTGGATTTTAGTGAGTCAAAATTCAAACTTTAAATTCCTATTTCACGAGATACAATTTAAGTGGCTTGATAGATTTTGACATATTGTGGTGTCTCCAGATTTCTCTTGATAGCACAATTAAATACTTTCTTCTTTTCAGTTACTGTAGTCGGGCTGCTTCCTATTTTTCAAAAATATACTTGCCAAAAATGTTCTTTGCGTTCCGCCTAAGGTGATGGACTTTTCGTTAAGTACGGAATACCGGGTCATGTTGACGGTGGTATCACTTATTTCATGTTCTCTTTTCACCAGTACGCCGCTGTATTACTGATAACTGGTTCTGCAAAATTCAAAGTACCATCACGCGAATCTTCCGTTAGCACGATAGCGGCATCTCATTAGGGCTTATCACCTCCTTAATTGTAGGTAAATACCTTTTTTTCAAGGATAAGTTATTACAATAATCCACAAGCTAGTGTCAACAAGCGCATATGCGACAATTATATAGTTTCAAACTTCGGCAGTGTCACTTGTTGTATTTGTGCGAGTGTCGCTGGGTCAAGTTCAACAGCCACGATGCGGCATTTTATGGGTGAGTTCTCAAATGGTTATTCATTCATGATTATTTATAAATTGAAAGCTTTCGAGGCTCTGTCTTCCGAATGGAATACTAGCAACCATCAGTATTAATTATGCAATATACGAAACTTTTAAGCATAACAATTTGTTCACATAGCTGTAGCGTTCCCAGAGAGAAGTTTGAAAAGCATAAACAATATATTCGTAAAACGTATAAATTCTTTCAGACCCCTATCAAGTTCAAAGCTAACTAGAGGTTAAGGAGCCTATAAAAACAAAAGAACGAGATCCTTTCAATTCCGATAGTCCGAGAAAATGCTAACAGATTTAGGCTATACGTCCCAAAAGTCTGGATCAAACGAAAGGGAGTCATCAGAAAAGCCATACAGGGTGTTCCTTAATGATATGCGAATATTTAAGGGTAGGAATTTACATGAAAAATTAATGTTAGTTTGCTTTACAAACTATGGTCCAAAAATGTTTCCTTACAAAAACTCGGGGTGTTGAAGTTTTAGGATAAAATGGAAACTAATTAATATTTTCAGAACCACTTCAGATATTTCACTGATATTTAGTACGTAGTGAAAGTTAATAAAGTTGCATACTTTTCAATCCAAAAATAGTTTTGAGCTTTAACAGTGGCGTGCGTACGGGTATTGACTTCGATATTTTGTAAGACAAAAATAGTACGCCAATGGTTATTTGCCAAGTAAAAACTATTTTTAAATTTTCCGATCAATTTGAAACAAATGACCTCTCCTGAATTGTTTTCCTTCAATGCGCCATTTTTGAGTAAAGAAATAAAAACCGTTGTATGGTCCGAGAAAATCAATGTAATAATTGAAGCATGCAATTTAGCAATAAATATCTACTTGCTCTGGAATATGTCACTGGTTTTTGACATCTGACAAGACTCTGTTATTAAAATCTGTTCGCGTGACATCTTTTTCATTATTTAGTTTTTACAATCTTGTTAATAATGGTGGATTATTCAGATGGCGGAAATGCATTACGCATATGGCTTGCTCACCAAGCCAGACGGATTTATCACCAGAGATATCCCGATCGTGCTTTGCCAGATAGTCGAATATTCATCGTCGTCTTGTTGAAACTGGTTCTGTCCGAAAAGGAACATCTCAAGGTAGACCTCGAAGTGTGAGAACACCTGAAATTGAGGAAGCAGTGCTGAACGAAGTCGAAGAACATCCTGAAACGAGTACGAGGAAGATTGCTAGACACTTAAATATTTGCCATCAAATTGTTTTGAGAATTTTGGTGGATTTTTTTTATATCCTTACCATATTTTAGGAGTACAGGCATTCCTTCCCGTTGATTTTCCAAGGCGTGTGACCTTTTGTCAGTGGTATCTTCAAAAAAAATTACACAAAATCCGCAATTTGAATCAATGATTCTGGTCACGAACAAAGCTAGTTCTTCTCGAAAGGCCATTCAGAATTTCCACAATAATCATTTGTGGGCAGAAGAAAATCCCTATGCCGTAACCAAAACTCATTTCCAACACCAATTTTCGGGTAGGAATTATTGGCAACCACTTTATTGACCCATTTTTCTTGTCGGGACGACTTGACGGACAGACTTACCTCAATTTTCTTCAACAACAGTTGCCTTTGCTGCTCGATGATGTTCCGTTAGTAATAAGAAACAAGCATGATGGTGCACCAGCGCATTTCAGTGTAGCGGTTCGTAATTATTTACAAACTGTTTATCCAAATCGTTGGAATGGCCACGGCGGGCCTTAAGAATGGCCACCAAGGCCCATGACCTCAACAGCTTAGATTTCTTTTTGTGGGGCTATCTTAAGACACTAGTGTACACAAGTCCCATTAACACTGTAGAGGAATTAAGAGAAAGAATAGCTGCAGCTTGTGATAGAATAAGGATATTTCAACGAGTGTGCAATTCCACGAGAAGGAGGCCATTTTCAACAATTTTCTGTAATCATTTCGTTGGTATTAATGTTATGTTAATGTTGTCAGTTGTTGTTGTTCATTACCCCTAATGTATTTCATTCTTCCAATTAAATTAATAATAATTTTGCAAGTTAGACCATAGAACGGTTTTTATTGTTTTACTCAAAAATGGCGCATCAAAGATAAACAATTCAAAATAGATCATTTGTTTCAAATTGAACGGGGAATTCAAAAATAATTTTTATTTGGCAAAAAACCTTTGGTGTACCATTTTTTTCTTAAAAAATATCGAAGACAATACCCGTACGCATGCCACTGTTTGAGCTAAAAATTGTTTTGCATTGGAAAATATGCAACTTTATCAACTTTCACTACTTACTAAATATCAATGAAATAGCTGAAGCGGTTCTGAAAATATTAATTAATTTCCATTTTTTTCCTAAAACTTCAACAGCCCGAGTTTTTGTAAGGAATCATTTTTGGACGATAGTCTATAAAGCAAACTAACATTAATTTTTTATGTAGATTCACACCCTTGAATATTCGCATCATTAAGGAACACCCTGTATATGCCCTTATCCGAATGTGCAGGGTTTTTGAGTTATAGCCATTCTTTAGAATATGTATGAAATCCTGCTATTTTTTGTAAGGTTATCTTCTGCTATTTGTCAAACGGTTTTACAGGATATGTTCCGAAACGATGTAAAAGCTATAATAGAAAAATTAGTCCAGCTAATGTATACTGAGTGACAAAAAAGGTAAACACCTACGTATGTTCATCCGATTTTAATAATTTTTGGCATATACTATATGTCCAGTGTCCCTTACTAGCAATTAAATTTTCAGCTTGATTTATCAACTGACTGCAGAAGCTGGTTCAATAATGTGGAGGATCCACGATTTTTTATACACTCATTGACACGCCTAGGCATCGTGCTGTGGATGCAAATTCAAGAGCCTGCGACCTACCATGTTCCAGACATGTTCAATTGGAGATAGGTCAGACGATCGTGGTGGCCAAGGTAAACGGTTGATGCTGTGTTGATCCATTGTCTGGCATTGTCTTGCTGAAAAAGTGGGTTTTGGATGGTGTTCAGGTATGGAATAAGATGAGGCTCCACTATTTCCTGAATATAGCGACGGGCTGTCATATTGCCTCTAATGAAAATTAGCGGTGATCTGCTACCATAAGCCCACGGTGTGATGTGGTGAACGTGACGCTCTCTGTCAAATTGTGAGTCACGTCTTTCACCTCGTCGCCTTCTTACTTTTGCTCGATGATCGTGCAACCCCAGACGAAAGCGGGATTTGTCACTAAAGAACACGTGATTCCATCCCCGTTCTCATATAATTCTTTTTTTGCACCATAGCAAACGGTAACGCCGATGTTCAGCTGTGAGAGGTAGCACCCAGTGTGACCAATGTGACCGGCTTCACGCAACCCGACAATTCGACTCTTCTCAAAGTCTAGCTACACGAAATTTAACATTCAACTGACACCGTAACGTGCACGAAGACTGAATGCTTCTTTATCACCAAACAGTACATGCAGCCAGCTTAAAAACTTATCCTCAAACATCAAGAATTTTACATTTCCGTGAGGGGGGGTTAAACCCCCCCATTTTTTGATGAAAAGATTTTGTTTGGATTAGTTTATATTCTCTTACGTATTACAGTTGGCTTTGTTCAAAAACAAAGCGTCCTCCTCCTCGCATACACTGGGACTTCCTGAACGGAGTTCAGCAGCTCAAGGTAGTCATTCAAAACGGTGGACCTTGTGGTAGCTATCGATATGCAGCGCCATCTATTGGAGAGTAGCCACCACCAAAAAAATTCGTTCAGTTGAGCTACCATCCCATAGATGGCGCCTCTTTGTAAAGTATTATCACAAGTCACACAAAATTTAACTAGTCAAAAAGATCCTTTAGGGGCGGCAGGTCGGGGATTCGGGATGGGTCTACGGATTAGTCTCTTGGATTAGTTTATTATATTCTAATATTACGTATTGATTTGGCTTTGTTGAAAAACAAAGCGTCATCCTCCCTGCATGCATCGGGGCTTACTGAAGGATTTACACCTGACCATTTTATCACTTGTTGGTTATGGCAAGATGAATCGACATGTAAAGAACCCTTGAATTCTAATAAACATACGTAGATGTTTACCTTTTCTTGTCACTCAGTATATGTGTAGATATAGGCTGAACCGTGATTTCATATCTTGTCGAAAATATTATGACATATCCATAGCCTTGTAGCAAAAAAATGGTGAGCAGATAACCTAGGAAAAACTTCCGATTGTTATGACTTTCTAAAATACGTTTTAAGTAACCAAATATCCTAACTAGTATCTGCGCAAGGTACACAAAATGCTGCAAGTATAATTAATCTTGAAAACTCCCATTTTATGAACTCATCCTATAACTGCCATTGTCAGTCTTCTAGATTCCGCATAGTGCTAAACCAATTGAGGAAGAATTAATCCATAACTTCAAATCAATACCAGGTATTATCAATGTAATGATTATGGAAGCTGCGATGTATTACCTAACCCGATAACGGTCTTTTGTAACAAAAATATAATAATAAAACATGTATAGGATAATAATCTAACTTCCGTAACTTAGAAGGTCTAGAATAGTGAATAGTAGGTGCAGACAACAAAAAGATACCGGGTATTCGCGACTAACGCAAAGAACTCTTCCATCACAAAAAATGTCAAACGATCATCTAAATATGGCAAGTTTATGAGAGATAGAAACTTAGGACCTTGACATTCAAGAAAAAGTATAGGTATAAAGACGTAATTGCACATATCTAGCCGTAAGGTTAAGCTACTCATCATTCGTTATTTCTTTATTGGTGATTAATACAATTGCGTGCTTACACAGGCCAAAGGAGAAGTTGAAATACAAAACTGTAAATTCACAAAACAATAAAATTTGTTGGAAATAACAACGTTAACAGAAAACTGTAAAATGTTATTATTAATTTAAAATAAATACAAAACTATGGAAGAAGCACAACCCAACAAATTAGCAAACAGATTAAAAGTAAACAAGCACACAACAACAAAATTCCAGATTCGAAAAGTTATTTCTTAAAAATTATTCTATGCTATAAAAAGTTTTCTTGTTAAGGAACGCTTGAATTCTATACTTAATGAGCCGCTGCCAGTCAATCTGGGTGCCTCAGAAAGTTTTTCTATTATAAAAGTGGATTTCATAGTGGAAAAGTTCAGTGATTTAAGAAAAAAAATATAAACTTAATGAAAAGAAAATATTTATTAGTGTCAGCATATACGTAAATTCTGCCAGCTTTATTTCCCCACAAAAAATAATCGCATGGCCTGAGCTCGGGCGACCTAGGAGGCCACTGAATGTCTCCAAACTTCAATATAACTTTGTTCATCGATTCTCTGGAAGTATGGGCAGATGCCCCAAACTGTTGAAATCATGTGTTTCTGTTAAATCGACATTCTGTTCTTACAACAGGAGCAAAAAAAAATAATGACGTCCTTGTATCGCTCGGAATTGACTGTCAATGATCGTTATCTTCAAAGAAATACGGCCCAATAATACCGCTAGAGGGTATGGCGCACCAAACAGTCACCTGGACCTGGACTGTAGCTGTTGTTGTTTCTCTTTTGGGTTCGCTGGTGCCTAACATCTGCAATTTTGCTTGTTCATATAACCGCCTAAGTGAAAAAGGACGTCTTCACTGCACTTGCTGCATCAGAGGTAAATATGACTTTTATCAGAGACGATATTCCCAGTAATGACATAATTGGAATCAAACTTAGATATAAAAATGAAGTGACTTATTTCTTTGTGATATACATACCGCCTGACACGAGTACTTCCTGCTATGAAAGATTCTTTGAACATCTAGAATCGCTTGATTACCTCTTTGGAAAAAGTATATTTATATACTAGGTGACTTTAATGTTCACGAATTTGTTAATGAAAATCACCTCCAATCTTCTCACAAGCAGAAAACAATTCAGTCATTTATGGGTTTCTTCGATCTTTCTCAATTCAATGATGTTCGGAATGAAAATAATAGGCTATTAGATTTAGTGTTATCAAATAAACAATGTAGCGTCGTTAAGGCTTATGATGACCTATTACCTGAGGATGTTCAGCATCCTCCGCTTGTCATGATAATCAACATGAGCTTCCATTCTAAAAAGAGTATCAAATGCGCCAGAGAATCATATAATTTCAGAAAAGCCAATTTTGTAGCACTATATGAACAAATAAGCTTGGTTAATTGGACGTTTCTTGACAATTTAACAGATGTAAACGTAGCTTTGGAAACATTTTATAACATTCTTCGTAAAATTTTTAATATGTGTGTCCCTAGGACATGTCTCAGATCTCTCAAATTTTCAGTTTGATTTAACGGTGAAATGATTAGAGACACTAAAAGAAAAAAATTGCTACACAAAAAGTTTAAAAAGGATAAAAGTTTGATCACATACACTGAGTTCAAAGACTTAAGGACCAAAATTAAGCGCGATGAGCGTAACGCATATGAAAAATATCTAGTAGATATCCAAAGTAGCCTATCTCAGGATCCGAACAATTTTTGGTCATTTATCTGTAATAAAAGGGGACAAAATTCCACAATCAGCCAAGTAAACTATAATGGTAAGAAGTATGACAAACCCAATGAAATTGCTAATGCTTTTGCGCTATTTTTTCAATCTGTATATACTATGCCCTCGAACGCAACTGATATCAATATTTCGGACTTGCATACTAACATAATACTTCAGAGCTTTTCCGAAGAAGAAGTTTTTACAGTGTTAAAGCAAATGAAAAATAAATTTACCTCCGGACCCGATGGAATCCCATCATTCTTAGTGCGTGACTGTACCTACGTCTTAGCTCATCCCTTGACCAAGATCTTCAACCTATGTTTAAAGACACATTTCCTGAAATTTGAGGCGAATCAAAGGTGCGTCCCATTTTCAAGAAGGGTGATAGACTACAAGTTGAACATTATAGACCGATAACCCTAGTATGTATCTTTTCCAAGGCCTTAGAAACTTTACGTCATAATTTCCTATACCACAATACACATTCCCAAATAAGTACTTCTCAGCATGGCTTTATGAAGGGTAGATCAACCATAACTAACCTAGCCTGTTTTACTCAGTCAGTCTCCTCTGCATTAGATGCTAATAGCCAGGTAGATGTGATTTATACAGATTTTAGTAAAGCATTTGACAAACTTGATCACAGTATTCTGTTAACGAAGCTGAGCTATTTTGGATTCTCCCCCAAGCTGTTATCCTTTCTTAAGTCATATCTATCAGGAATAAAGCAATATGTTGAATATGAGGGTGTCAAATCCATTGATTTCCTCCCAACCTCAGGGGTACCTCAAGGCTCCTGCTTAGGTCCTTTGCTTTTCATACTGTTCATAAACGATATTGTTAGCGACATCGACAGCAGCCACTTAATCTATGCTGATGATCTGAAAATGTTTTCCAATGTCGACTGCAGCACTGACTGTGCTCACTTACAAAAAGACCTAGCCAAAATAGTTAAATGGTGTGCTGTAAATCGACTTCCAATTAACTACAGTAAATGTAGTGTTATGTCTTACACCAGAAAGCTAGATATTATTGCATTTGACTACAGAATTGGCAATCATTCTCTGCTGAGAGTACAAGAATGCAAGGACCTGGGTGTGATTTTTGACATGTCACTTAGCTTCAATCCTCATATTGAGTACCTTATTAATGCTGTCAACAGATTATTAGGATTTGTAATAAGTAACAAAGATGCCATGATTATACTTTATAATTCATTCATACTGTCTAAATTAGAATATGGACGGCTAATATGGAATCCATGCTATGTTACAACTTGTGGCTCTCTGGAGAAGATTCAGCGGAAATTTCTGAAATTTCTTTCATTCAAAATTGACGGTACGTACCCACCCATTGGGGTCCCACAGGAAGACCTGTTACGTAAGCACAAGTTTATCAGTCTTGATAACAGAAGAAAGATTCACTCGCTAATATTCCTGCATAAAGTAGTGCATAGCAGTTATGATTGTCCATCATTTCTGGCACCGATTAAATTTAATGCTCCAAAATTTGTTACTCGCAATACACTCACTTTTTACCTACCTACCCCACGAACTAACTTACTGTTGCACTCACCTTTGTACTCGATGTGTTCATGTTATAATAGTCTACAGAGTACATTTGATTTGTTCAAAACAAGTATTTCGAATATTAAGAGAGTTTGCAGTGAAATGATTTAGTTTTTAGTTCTCGTTGTATTTTTATATGTTTTTTCTACTATTTCTATTGTTGTTTTGCCACCAGTAATTGGTTAACACTGTTGGTGGTGGATTTCAATAAATAAAATAAATAAATAAAAAACAACGTTCTTGCGTCTGCGCTGCATAGGAAAAAGATTCAACACCAGTTATCATAAGATTTCCCTAATACGTACTTTCCTTTAGAGCATCGACTGATTAAATTTTCTATGTTTTTTCTCCATTATGCCATGCAGTGTTGACCTAGGGGTTCCCAAAGCGACGGAATGCTTCCGTAAAGAACGCCGAGGATTTGCAATGACCGAATCACTTGCTCGATGCACATTTTCTTCTGTTGATACAGTAGTTGTGGGGTCAGGAATGGGTTGACTAAGAGTAGAGCCTGTTTTACGGAATCTCTTTTTCAATACGTTCTTACTTGGGGCATTTCTTGATCGGCGAATGTTGTATCATGTACAAAATTTCCGAAGGACAGCGTATGAGTGGTGACTCTTAAAGTAAGCCTCGATAGCAAAATCACGTTGTGCTCTGGTCCATCGTTCCATTGTGACTATTTAGCCCGCACGCCAAACGCGTCGATCAAGACTTCTCCCCACTTCCTCGCGTATAACTTATTCACGTTACGTACACTATGTATATCACTGTGCGTTTTGTATAGATTCAAATTGTTGTGTACATAATATAAGCAGATAAATATAGGTGTTTGGAAGAGTAGGAATCCTTATATTGATGAATGGCTCCCTAGATGGCTGCATATCACTCAAAAATGCGATGACTCCGATGCAGCGCCTTTGTAGTGTAAATACTTCAGACAAATGCACAGAGTGATCTCAGTTCAACAGTGCAAATGTCATTCTTGAGTAGAAATATCCATAATATGAGGTTAGCAACGTATCACTAGAAACACAGCTTTTCAAATTCCTAATTAAATAAATATTCTTGGATAGTTCCCTGAGAATACTGTTTACATGTTCCTCCCAAGTCATGTGTGCATCAATACTGACATCCAAAAATTTTACTGTGTCTATGGTATTGATACAAACTTATTTCCATGATCTGTGTTTCTGAAGCATTAAGTGTCAGTTTATTGGCCAAAAACCAATTTTCTTAATTTTATATATTCAATATTCGCAGAGAAAAGTAGATCAATCGATTTGCTACTACAGAGCAATGCTGTGTCATTATCGAATAGTATGAGGTTTTGTTTGTATTACAATTAGGAAGGTCATTTATGTATATCAAGAATAAAAGTGTACCCAGGACAGAAGCCTTGAGGGACGCCACACTGAACTGTCATTGTACTGGAGGTAGTTTTTTTGAAGGTTACAAGCGGTTGTCTGTTGCCCAAATAAGATGACAAGATCCTAATGCACATCAGCGGCTTCTCTCGAGATCCCGCATTGCACACCGGCAGAGCTTCAAGGTAATATTAAACACCTCAAGGTGCGTAAAGCGCCTGTGGAGGATCAAATCACTAATAAGGCGCTGAAGCTGCTGTCACGGAAGTCCTTGACTTATCTCGTGGCTATTATCAATGCCATGCTAAGGACCCAGTACTTTCCATTGGCGTGTAGTACGGCCCATCGGTTCTAGGGTCAATCCTTTACTCACTTTTCACGCATGATGTCCCTTGCCTTAGCGACTTTGACGTCTATCTATATGCTGATGACGCTGCACTAGTGGCCCAGTCGCGTACCGGGAATTGGGTTCACGACAGGTTACAAACTGCGGTTGATTAGGTATTGGAATGGGCAGATCGATGGCTAATCAACGCAGGCTATCTATTGTACTAAAAAACGAAGCGGCGCCCTACCTGAGGTTTCAGTGAAGGGAGCTCGCATACCATGGGAAAATTCTGCTAACTATCTCGGTGTCTCTCTCGACAGGGGGATGACCTGGCAGAATCACACTGAAGCGTTAAAAACTAAATTCCAAATTACGTTTCGGCAACCCTACCCTTTAATATGTAGAACTTCAAAATTAAGTTTGGTTAACAAAGTTCGGCTCTACAAGATGGTTATCAGACTGGCAATCACTTACACATATGCGTAACCTGCAGGTTTTTCAGAACAGAACCTTGCGAACCATCACTAACGCACCGCGGTATGTCTCCAACGAGACCCTTTACAGAGATCTCGACATCCCTTACCTAAGGGACTACATCAAACATCGGGCGCAGTTACGTTATAGTCAATCGGAATCGCGCAGCAACCCCCTGTTGCGTGAGTCGGTAGACTACACAGTCAAGCAAGTTCGCAAGCACACAAGACCGCGGCTCGCACTGAGATCAAAATCAAATCGTGCAATTCTAGGTCCAACCAAAATTACGATTCTTGGCACACAAAATTAATTTTTCTATTAATTTAACCGGCGCACTTCACCCTCTTTGGCTCTTCTCCCTTCCTTCCTTTCTTTATACTTCCTTTCTTTCTGACGGACAATGACGAATAGAAAAAGATCCTAATGCTACTACCATGGAACTTGTAATGCGACAATTTTTGTAGAAGAATGTCATGCTGGACACAATCGAAGGCCTTAGGAAGATAAAAAAAATCACGTAAGCAATGAGCACCACTTTCAAAAGCTGCATTTATTTTCTCAATGAGCCGTCAATAGCTAAAAAAACTAAAACCGAATTGACAGTACAACAACCTATATAACAGTCTTGAGCATTGATCACAAAAAAAATACCTGCTCCTGGTATATACGCAAAGTGTGAGAAACATCATACCCAAACTTCTGGAGAAGTAACCATACAAGAGATAACACCAGTAAGTACTTACAGAAACGTTAGCAGCTCTTCCGAGGACGAACCAAGCATTTTCGGTCATTTTTCTTTAACATCTCCCGAAATTGTGTCAGAAAAGTCACATTTTTGTCAAGATATATCAACTTTCAACCTGGCCTATACATAGGGTGTTTATCCGATATGACTAGATGAAATAAGAAGGATGAAGAAGAGCAACAAGAAGATAAATATGAAAGTTATTTATTCAAGAATACTGCAAATACTACTATAGAGCAAGAAGTACAGTACCTGAAGAAGCTATTAGAAACAAAGAATGAAATAATTTTAGATAAAGAGAGGTATATCAATCAATTAGTTAATGAGAACAGTCGTTTACAGGAGCATTATGAATTGATCACTAACAGTATTGTGGATAAAGAAACCATAATCACATCTTTGGGGAAAATATATGAAAGAGTTGAAAAAACAGAAGCTACTACCTCATACACCCTTTGTAATGATGTAATTAAATCATATAGTGGGGCTGTAAAAGAGTCAAAAAAAGCAGAGATTAGAAGATTGTAGCTAAAATTAATAATACACAAAAGTTGATGATAAAAAGTACGGACAAATCAAACTCCAATGTGTTGGAAGATTTGAAGAAGAGCATTGATCCAGCTAAGTCAAATATCTGTGTGAACTCTGTGAGGAGGGTGAATAATGGCATAATTCTTAGCTGCGAAAATAAAGCATCATTGTCCAAGCTGATGGCGAGTATACAGGGAGAACTCGGTACGAACTTCACTGTCAATGAGATCAAGAAATATCGCCCACGCATGGTGGGCATCTGAGGGATTAATCGAGAAGATCTTGTCCCAGAATGAATTTGGTATTTTTAGTAGTGATGATATAAAAACTGTAACCACTTTCAGATGTTCCGAATCTACTTTAAATGTTGTCATTGAGGTAAGCCCAAAATTTAGAAAAATGTTGCTAGATAGAGGTCATATATACATGGGTTGGCATAGATGTCCTGTACGGGATTATATACGAATTATACGCTGCTATAAATGTTCAGGTTTTGGCCACATGGAAAAAAATTGCATACATTCTGAAGTATCATGTCCTTTATGTGCTGGAGATCATTTGGAAAAAAATTGTAAATCTGCTTTTAAGAATTGTTCAAACTGTATGAATCACAATTCTAAATTCAACACTCAATTTGATACTAGTCATTCTTCTAAAGACTTAGATTGTCCAACTTATAAAAAACATGTTACATACTTGAAATCTAGAATTGAATATGAATAGTGATAAATTCAAGGTTTTAAAATTTGGTCATATAAACTGCAGATCAGTTTTATCAGGATTTCATGAATTTAGTAGTTCAAAAGAACAACCTTGATGTTGTTGGAATATCGGAAACGTGGCTATCAAATGATATATCTAATGACCATATAAGAATGAATGGATACAACTGCTATCGCTGTGATAGAGATGGGCGAGGTGGTGGGGTTGCAGTCTTTGTAAACAACCACTACAACTCTTCCATAATTTCATTTGGGCAAGGCCCAAGTCTTGAATATATATGGTTGAAGGTGCAGCTTCCAAAACAAAAAATTGCTATTGGTATATTCTATCAGCCCCCACATAGCTCTGTTACAGAAGCCGGTAATATCTTTGATAACATGTTGCCTGCCATATTAGCTGAATATGATGATATCATCATCATCAACCTTAATTTGCTTTTAGTTTGTAACAAGTTGACTAAATGCCTTGATTCTTATAATCTGAAACAGGTGATATCTGAACCGACTAGGATAACTGAATCGCCACTCACTCTCTTAGATCCTATTTATTTGAGCAAGCCTGAAAGTTGGCTTAGGAGTGGCACTATTAATGCTGATATGATTACTGATCACTATTTGACCTTCTGTGATATACGTATTGCACTTCCTAAAAATCAACAGAAATTTGTGACATTCAGGGATTTCCATAGTTTAAATGAAATAGCGTTTGAACAAGATCTCAAGAGGTTTCCATGGTGGCATATTATATCGATAGATGACATTGAAGATAAAATTAACTTTTTAACAGATAGTATTTTATGTTTATTTAATGTTCACTATCCAAAAAAGGTAGTGCGTGTAAACAAAGCTCCAGCTCCTTGGTTGGATGATAATATTAAACTTGTATTCAAGCAGAGAGCTGAAGCTTTGTCAACGTTCAAACGTGAGCGTACAGCCGCCTCTTGGCAACAGTATACATATTTCAGAAATCGCGCATTAACGCTCGTGCGAAGAGGAAAAAGAGATTATTTACAAGCTGTTCAAAATCAGGATATAAAAAAGTTTTATAAGACCCTAAAGACTTTCAAAGTACAATCTCAGAAAGATTCTACAATTCCCGTGAGCTTGTCAGATCCGTATAAAATAAATGAGGCATTCATTTCAATTTTCGAGAATAGTGATTTGGCTTGTGTTGATAAAATTGCATATTACCGAGCTAATAAAAATAACTCAAAATTCAAATTTCAATTTATTAAAGTGACTATTGACACCGTTGTTAAAATTATACATAAAATAAAATCAAATTCTAGTGGTACAGATGGAATAACTTTGCATATGATACTACTATGTATACCTGAAATTGATGTGTACTTAACGCATATTATAAACTGCTGTTTAGAGAGGGGATATTTCCCCAATCAGTGGAAACGCGCTATAGTTATTCCGCTACCTAAATGTTCTGATCCTACTAACTACGGTCAACTGAGACCGATCAGTCTACTGCCAATTTTTTCTAAAGTATTGGAACGCGTTGTTTACGAACAGCTCTGCGCCTACTTATATTCTATCAAAATTATTCCATCTAAACAATCTGGATTTCGACAAGGTCATAATACAGCTTCGGCACTCTGTGACTTAACAGACAATATGACAATACCACTTGATAACCAAAAAGCAGTAGCTCTCATACTTCTTGACTTTACTAAAGCATTTGACACCATTAATCACTCACTTCTAGTATCTAAATGCAGTTATTATGGATTTTCTGGAAAACCTCTTTCGTTTATTCAAACCTACCTTGGAAAACGGTATCAAAAAGTTCGTCTAAATCAACAGTACTCTACGGAACAAAAAATTTGTTTGTATATATATCTCAGATTTAGAAACAGAGGTAAAATCATGCAGCATACAATTTTTTGCAGATGGTACTCAAATTTTCTATTCATTTAGGAGTAATGACTTGGAAACGGCAAATAATAAAATTAATCAAGATCTTGCCCAAATTGAAAAGTTCAGTAGTAGTCATAATCTTCGCTTGAACCCTTTGAAGACAAATATGTTGATATACGCAAATAGAACAAAAAAGAATACCTTAAAAAAGGACATAGACATACATTTAAAAGGTAATAAATTAATTCCTGTGGATTATTCGAAAAACCTAGGTATTATAATGGATGATGACTTAAAATTTGTTGCACACGTGAACTATCTAATTACTCAGTGCTACGCTATTCTCAGAGTTTTATTTGCAAATAAGGCTATATTACATAAATCTGCCAGAAACCAATTGTGTGAATATTTCGTGTTTTCAAAGATATCGTATTGCTTAGTGGTTTACTATCCCTATTTAGATATTATAACAAGAAATCGTATTCAAAGTATTATGAATACATGTTGCAGACTTGTAAATAATCTCAGAAAATATGATCATATATCGAATGCCATTAATGAACTTAAATGGATGAAAATTAATAAATTGTATAAGTACCAGCTCCTAACTCTGACTCATAAGGTTCTTTATTCAAAAACACCGTCATATTTAGTAAACAAATTCATACGTAGAGGGATTATGCATCGTATTAATATTAGATATAGAGAGACTTTTTCAATTCCACGCCACAGCACGTCTATATTTCAGAATACATACATTTACAATGCGATCAAATCATATAATTCACTAGACCGCAGTTTAAAAGAAACCAATCCATTATCCAAATTCAAGAAAAAAGTGAAAGAAGTTCTTGATCAGCAGCGAAATCGGTTGTAACCCATAAGTGTCATCATATTTTCCTTATGTATTTACTTGGATTACACTTTATTCTGTAGTTATTGTATACAGGCGCCTATTAATTTTCAACAAATTCTTTTTTTTTTACATCTCGTATTGTTAAGGGGGTGAGATGGTAGAATAGATTTATAATCTAAATCTCGCCTCCTGTAAGAATATTACAAATAAAAGACGTTAATTATTATTATTATTATTATTATTATTATTATTATTATTATTATTATTATTATTATTATTATTGCTTCCAAAGCTGATTTTTAAAAAGAATCTCAAGTATACTATTTATACTTGGCAAAAATGGTGTTTGAAAATGCAGAGACAATGGGGGTAGGGGTGCGCTTTGAGGGAGGGATCCATTAATGGCACTTTTCTCTACTTTCTCTATGTGGAGTAAGAAATATTAGATGTCTGGTTGACAATTGTGAATTTCAAAAATGATTTTTTGTTAACGGTCGGTCCCATTGTATCTTTCCATCTACCTGTCGTGTGACTAGATATGGAGTGTAAGCTTATAAAAAATTATATCTACCATCCCAACACCACAACCTATATGCAGCTTGGATGGAATCTGCAAAGTCATTCAATAAATGCAACGTGATTATTCGATTTGAATGGCAAATCACCCATGCATGTTTCGAAATTTCATTTGTCACTGATTCAATTAATTCATTTCGATATAAAATGCGCTTTTCCATTTATTATCAGCAAATAGAAGGAAACAACGCTACAACTGTTTCATTTCGAATCTTTGAATTTTTCCCTGAGACGTCCTTGGCGGTTTTCATTACGCTAATAGCTCATTGTAAGGTATTTAGAATTGTATTTCGATTTCTAAATTTTTACTCGTAGTGATCATGAATCGACTATAATTATTATGCTCGCAATATTTTTATTATATCATTATGATAATACATTCTTGCAATAAAAAGTTTCGCATTCCATAATAATTATTTAAACAGGTCATATTTTGAATAACCTGCCTGCCTATATTAATTCTATGTTTATATAACAAAATCCTCAAGGTTCCTAATATATTCACCAGTTTAATCAGGAAATGAAGAAAACACATTCCTTCCAACAATCACAATAAGGCATTCCATATTTATTAGGATACCTTGCATGTATACATTAATTACGAAGAAGCTGGTTGTCTGATTCAACAATGTTCCATTCCAAGATGTCTGTAGACTAGGCAATCCTTTGGACTACCTATCCTCTTTCTTAATTTATTAAGTAGGTAGTTCCTCTGCAGCTCAGAACGAAACAATCGAGAATAATATGCTTTGAAACTACTTTTGCCTCTCCTTGGTTTTTACGCATGGTTTTAGATGACAAGTATCAAAGCCGTTCCAGTCTTATCTATACGACAGAAAGCAATGTGCTGTCGTAGACGGGGCTGAACCCGATTTGGAGGATAACAGTTTTGGGGTTCCTGAGGGTTCAATCTTGGGCCCTAGCCTAGCTGTGCTCGAAAAAAGGGCTACTGACAATTTAGAAGAAGCAAACAATGGTTCACTGCCAATTATCTAAAACTAAACGAAGACATGATGGAAAACATAGCAAGTCCTAGTCCTTGGACTAGTTTTAGCTGACTCATTGAGTTTTGTTCACATTGATTTGCTTGCTGTAAGATTAAGCATCTTTTTTTTTCTTTGCAGAAGTTGAAATCACAGGTCAACCTACAAGCATTAAAAAGTTGATACTATGGGCTATTTCATTCACAGCTTAGATACAAATGAACTATTCATTATTCAGAGGAAAGCTATTAGAACGACGACCAGCTTAGGATCTCACGATTCTTGCAGAGATCACTTCAAAAAGTCGCCATAATGCCTGTTACAACTCTGTTTATATATGTCACAATCTATATGCATAAAAATATAAATAGCTACTTCACAAAACTCTAACTTTCACAGCTATCAGATTAGACCATGAGGTCACCCAAACTTTCACTATCCATAACAAAAAAGAATTTCCCATATTTAGATCTATAGTAATATCTACCAACAAGCATTCGTCGACATAGTTCAATTTGAACAACAAGTTCATAACTGCGCATTGTTTTCATTCCATAAGTGTCGAGTCTTTATATCTATTTGATTTCTATGCTGTTGCCTGTACCTCTACGTTTTTTTTGCGTTTGAATATAAACGCCACCTTTGTGAAATTGTAAGCTTCATGACATGTCTATCTCTTACTTCGTACCCGAACAGATAAAATAAAAATCTATCTATCTATATAAGAAGACTGGTACTATGAACCCTATCTGTAGGCATGCCCAAATATTTTTCCAACAGTATTGCAGATTCCGCTGCACTTGGAGCTTGAGAGCTAAATATGCGTTTAGAATTCTCAGAAAGAGCTTTACCAGCTGTATTCTTTCAGTCACCCTGACAGTAAAGTAATGCGAGCTCAAAACCTCAACAAGTGACAGAAATGCTTATGAAAGGCCGTAATTTGAGGCACAGTTAAAATTACTTATCGAAAAATGATCTCTGCATCCTGTGATGGCTCTCAAGAAACTTAGAGAATCTAGTTGATTCTTTAATGAATATCAGGAAGAGGCGGACGTGTTGTTAATTAGAAGTAACGTTAGCACTTACCTTACGTCTGAAGGTTGGATCTCTTAATGTTGGAGAAATTCGATATTGATTACAGTAGTGGACCAGTTCTGAATTGCTCTAAAAATTTGTTTTTTACCGAGACCAATTAAATTCTCTTAACTCACAGATTACAGCAAGTGGCAGACGCATAAAACTGCGAACCATGTACCCTACCAAAATCATAAATAAGATTGGATCCTGATCTTATTGGTTAAACTTAATAGTACTGACACAGAGCCTGGCTTAAGAGCTATACATATAAGTATGCAACTCCGTTGTCTGGCTGAGTCAAAATAGATATACAGTGGGAACCAAAAATGTCTGACGGCTTTAGTTCAATGTGTACGAGAGAAAAGTGTATATAGTCAAATATGTTGGAAAGAGATAGAAGCTAAGCTCATCACCGCGTTGCCTAGCAATCTGCCGCGTTGCCAATATGTTTCAACAGACCCTCTAATTAAAATGCATGTCGAAAATATGCGTTGGTGTATTTTCTACACCCAAATAATGTTTTTTTAATCGATCCGGTTCCGGATCGGTCCTAACGGCGCTCCATTTTAGGTTGAAATGCAAGGTCAGGTTCGCCACAAACTCTGCAACGTTGTATCATTGATCCGTTTGGCAACAACGCATCTCGTACATTCCAAGGCAAGGTTGATGATAGATCAGCGATTTTGGTCAGTACCTATCTAGCGCGAATGTCGCCCTGCTTCAAAATTGTTTTCACCTACGTACATGCAGGCAGTGATAATTTGTATTGAGGCACTTGTTACATTTTCCGACTGCTTAACTCAGGATTGATCCTTACAACTGGAGGCCTATAGATCTGCTTTCTTTTCTAAGTAAGGTGATAGAGAGGTGCATAATCGTGAGCTTCTGGAGTGTCTTGATCATCACGGCTTGACCGCCCGACTTAGGGCTCCCATCCTAATCGAGTTAAACTTCGTGCATCCAGGACTGCTCGGTACGACCGCACCTTTGTCCATAGGGTTCCGAGGCTGTGGAACGATCTGCCTGGAGAGGCTTTTTCTTGCTCTACTAACCTTAGGTAGTTGAAAATATATTTTAAATTGTCTTCTAAATTATATAATTAACAACAGACGTTAGCCTATTGACAAAGAGCAAACCACAACATTTCGTGGGCAAGGTAATTAACTGATTGTTAACGGTGTCAATCAAAGAAGATGCTTAGTGGATTCTGTATGGTTATCACCACCCAGATTTTATAAAGAAAAAACACAGTTGGCAAATTTCGTAGGTCATTCATAATAGAATGATTGCATGTAATTTTTGGCAATGTAGGAAGACATTTATAGAAATTACACAATAATAAAGAGTAACTGTGAATTGAACACCGCAAAAGCTTACTGAAATGGACTATATTTTAAGAGCGGTTACAGTAAACATCTTAGACAGTTATAGAACAAACCTTTCATACATTGTCCTCATCAAATGAAAAAAAAAACACAATTAGTGTTGTTGGTGAAGAAAAATACAGATTGCAAGATATTTGTTATTATTAGTATAACGACTAGCAAACATGGACTGACTGTCTTCCAAGTGAGAAAAGAGTTATGGTAGACGCATAAGGAGACCATGTCCAAAGCGGATGGAAAAGTATAGGTACAAAATATTTCAATACAAGCTTCTCAGCAGGATAGTTTAATGAGCTGATATGAAATCGACGATCCTCAAACGTGTAAGATACGAGAATGAAACGATGAAAAGTGAAAACAACCCCGCCTTAGGAGTACCAGCCTGAACCATTTCATTTTATGGCAAGGGCAGTACCTAAACCATTTCGCATGGGCATAAACGTCAAGGTCATATTAAAGCCACTGACCTGGTGACGAAACGACATCGAGCAATCGATATGGGCGATATTATCGGATTTCCGGGGCCAACACCTATTTTTAGAAAAAATGGTTTGAGTACCTCCCATATTTAACCGACTCATAACATGCACAATTCTGCTGTTATCTAGGATTACGTTGATTATCCGCAATGGTACCAATTCATCATAGAAATTATTTATTTACGACATCTTATATTTGTCCGCAGACCGTAAGAACACTTAGGACTTAAGCACACAGAAGCCTAAGTGTTCAACATAGAATAAACTCACAGCGGGCTATGTGAACACCAAGGTGTTTGGACAAATATGCTGAGTCTAACCAATGACACGTAAAGCAGTCCAGAATCGAGGATATCACGTTGCCGTGATTGAGAGATAAGTGATCAGGATGACAACTTTAAAGTAACAATCGCTTTACACATCCTGCCGTGAGAGGTTAAGCGGTCATTCAAACCTAGGATATAACCTGGCCCAAAACCCATTGGATCAACATCCTAAGCGCACCGGCATTTCCTCTGATAGAGACCACCGAGCAGTAATTAAAATAACTACTTGAACCCAGCAATCGGGCTCCGAATGTCCCATAACACAACCCCCAGAGACAAAGGCGTCATACCTGTATGAGCCAGTTAATTTCACTATCTTCATGACCATGAATATAAAAGTATTATCGTTTGATATTGTCAAAAGATAAAGTGCCTTGTCCTGGATTAATTCAATAAAGTAACACAGAAATTATGTGCGGAGATAATGAGGAAAAAAGGTAATGTGAGTCATAAATAATATTGCAGCGTAAAAATGAAAGTTGAAAATTTAAAACTGGCTAATGGGCGCATGTAAAAATATTTTTTAAACGGGATGGGGGAATGGGATATATATATATATATAGCTTCCGCCTTTTGTTGGGTACTTCGACAAAATTTAAGCAAAGAGGACTCTTTATACTTTATTAATCTCTAGCTTTCAATGAACTTTGCCATCTTCTTCAGGAGCTGCAATAACATTGAGAAAAATAGCAACTATTGTGCAAAATGAATATTAAATTAACTTACAGTAGTATGTGAGAATGTTGCTAAATGGTACTTACGTTTAGGTTGAGGGAAACACCCAGTAACCTGGTGAAAGCTGGATACATGGTACAATCGTCAAAATTAATACAAACTACACACAGCTGTATGTAAGAAACAAATTAAAACGGATTAAGCTGCAACAATCTCACATACTACTGTAAGTTAATTTAATATTCATTTTGCACAATGCGAGTAGTCGCTATTTTTATCAATGTTATTGCAGCTCCTGATGAAGATGGCAGAGTCCATTGAAAGCTAGAGATTATTAAAGTATAAAGAGTCCTCTTTACTTAAGTGTTGTTGAAGTACTCAACAAAAGGCGGAAGCTTTATTTTTCACCTAACTGGTCTAGACGACAATGACAAAAAATCACTGTCTTCTATCATTGAGGACCGGCAGGCTGTCAGAGTTCTACAGGTACATTGATTTCGTACTGGTGAATATGGAATGACCCTTCAAATTTCAGACAGCATTGGGAAAGGTAATACCAAAAATTAAGGTATCCTTACCAGGTAACACTAAGCCAGATGCCTCACCTGCATGATACTCATCGAAACATACTATTACGTATAACCTAGCGAGTATGTGACAAAAATGAAGGTTAGTATTATTTGTATAATGTTGATATTACACCGAGGTACAAATTAGTTATGATATGATGGTTCCAAGTGAGCGAGCAGATGAAACTTCCCATTATTAGACTGAATTCAGAAAAATAACCTGTGATGTGCACACATAAGTTGAACGTTAACGTAAAGTGCTTGTGAAAATACATGCTATTCTCACCAACGAACTCAAATAGATTAGAAGGAGCCAAGCCTATGTTTATATTGCTTTGTTTGTCGCCAAATTGCGTAGTTCTAGTGTATATATATTTGTCTACCAATGTCCATTAAAGTGACAACGTTGTATCACCATAATAATACTTACCGAAGAAGTTGCGTGGTTCAGGCCGCTGCGCATTCCCCGACTGTGTGCTGCCGAACGAGCTATCTCCTCCTCGATTTTGCCCCTTTTTCCCGAAATTGACTCGATCGCGCACGTGTCGCGGAAGCACGTGGTGGACGTTTCATCCAACTGTCGGTTCTCGACTTTTATGGACGGCCTCTTTCTTGGGGGTCCTGCGCTGAGGGCTTTGATCTAAGTCCCGCATTAAGGTTGGTGAGCCTTTCCTCCTCGACTGGAGTCAGTCAGTCAGTCTTTTGCTGTTTGTCTTCGTCTCCTGAGGTTAGCCTCGAGTCCGTGCTTGACTCTGGCCACCTTAATCGACAGGCTTCTTTTTGTCCACCCTTTGTACACGGGCTGTTCTTTCCCCTCTGGGTTGTACAACTATATTCGGTCTTCTCCCCTTTTCTTTGGCATCATCAGCTGCTATCAAAAGGAAGCCTTACAGTTGCGACCTCTTTAATTATAGGTAAGGGGTACTACCATAGATGGACCTCCTCCCCTTAACTTTTTTGATGACCCCTTAGAAAAGAAACTTGTATAGAAAAGCTGTAGGGTCATTGATTATTTCATATAAAAAAGGGCTATCGAATTAAGCCGTATTCTTTTAAATGAAACACCCTGTATATTTTTTGTCAAAATGATATTCGACTTTTTTTATTATAAATATAATAATAATAGTAATAATAAAATAATAATAATAATAATAAGGATAATAAGCGTCTTTATTCGGCAAACATCAACAAATAAACCTATATTTATATTAATAAAGGAGAGTTTGACGAAGGGTAAAGTTCAGATGTGACTGATGTGACACACAGCTGTTCTTCCTCTTAACCCTGATATAATGGTTTATTATACTTATTTTAATTGCCTAAATCACAAACTTAAATTATGCGTCAATCATATAAATATATGCAGTCATAATATATCAGAATGCATAGGAAGATAAAAGCCAACTGGTTCTAATTTGGACTCACAGGAATAAATGACACACAAAATTTAGGTTTTTGATCAAAATAATGAAAATCAGTGTATTTGGCGTCAGAAAAAAGCGACCATCATTCAAACTAAAAATATTTTCGGTGCTCCTTTTCAAAAATTACAACTTGTACCCTGTATATAAAAGAGATATTGCTCGTAAAACTTTATATTGGATCCTATAACTTTTATATAAAGTATTTATTTTCTAAATGGAGATACAAAAAAGTTGGAGGGATGGGTCAATTTAACGTCAAGTATTTACCAGTAGATAATCGTTATGCGTCCAAATACTGTTTTATGTTTCTAATTCTTTCTCTGAAACACAACCTTACCGAAATTTAACATTTCCTTTTATGTGTAACTGTAAAATAGATCGACATCAAAGCAACAGGAGTCCAATTCGATTATTATACCCGGAGCAGACACTTCTCTGTAGCCTACGTATATTTTCAACCGTCGTAAGATTGACCTTGTCTCAAGATCGCATTACATTCATTTACTCCGAATGACGGTGCGTTTGCTAACAAAAGACGTGTTTTTCTGAAATCTCAGTCATCGGGGGTTCAATGTCGTTTGTACAGACACGGCAAGTTCAGCTCGAGGATCGATTGTTATCTAGAATAAACAGGTGACTCAACTCTGCTCAACCTACAAGGTTCTGATGGTAATCTAAAGTCTCTAAAGTACGTTTAGTTGATTACAATGGATTTGGAAAAGGATCTTCTAATATCACGGATTTCTTACATTTGAAAGTCCCTGAATCCCTGGATTTTCTTGAAAGTACCTGGATTTTTTTAGATTACAACATTAGATCTTAAGGTACACCGAAATGTTAGTATAATTAAGAACCCTAATGGGGTTTACTAATTAGTCGCCCTGAGCTGTGCGGGTTCCATTTCCCGTCCCAAGAGAATTTTTCTCTTGGCTATGGATGTTGTGATTGTCCGTAGGTGGTAGACGGTTTCAGACTGTCCAAAGTGGTGGTAACCCCCTCCCCCTTAACTTGTACCCTCCATAGCCCCGCGGTACCTCTGGTATTTAGGACTTAAGCCTGCATATAGTGGCTCGGGCATCAAAAAATAACCCTGGCTCGTAATGGTGATATCTCCATAGTCCCAAATTGTGGATTTTGGAATAAAATAAATAGTAGCGATCACCAATCAAAAAAATTCAAGCTAAAATTTTAAAATAATATTTTTAATACTGGATGCGTTTTACTTCAAACCGTAGTTTATTTGACATTTCCTCGGATATGTCAAACATTCCCTTGGGTCACATAGATATAATATATAAAAAATGTAAGTTAAATAAAAACGTAAGAAAATGAAATTGGAGATCGTCTGTTGCATTGCCGCATTGAGTTAGTTGAATGAAGTAGTCGAATCCTGTTTTCACGTTTTTTATTGATTTTATTTTTTTATATATCTATGTGACTTTAAGAAATCTTTGACATTTCTTGATAATAATAAAAGTTTCTACAACCTATTAATAGTCATAGTCGTAAACATAGACACAAACATAAGCATCCAACGGATGGTTCAACAGATCATGCTGCACTGCTCGTCAGCAGAAAACCTTCTTTCAAAACCCCACTGTAGAGAACAGACAAGCCAACGTCGAGTCCAGAAACAAATATTACGAAGCAATCCGCAATGCCAAAGACCAGCAGTATATTAAAGTTAGGCACAATGGCGATCTTTCTGGACGCTGGCCAAGCCGATTGAAAGGAACCTCTCACAAAGTAGCCAATATTTTAGTTGCCAACTACTCTACTATGGACGTCCCCCCTACGCCCAGGTGCTGTCGATTCAAGGAGCTCCCTACACTATACCGGAAGTAGCATTCAGGCATAAGACCGTAAGCCAGGTGCTCTTGTCGCTCGGCATCGACAAAGCTTCTGGTCTGGACTTGATTGAAGAGGTGTGCCGAACTGTGTGCATTCAGAACTGGCCGATACGACCGCTCCTTCGTCCCGACTTTGTCGAGATTGTGAAACAGTCTGCAAGAGGAGGCTTTTCCCTGTTCTACCAACTGTAAGCAATTCAAAAATTGGATGAACTAAATTTCATTGGGGTCCTCATGGCAGCTACGGTGTACTGGCATTTAGGCTTCTGCCTGCGCGGCTACCCCGGTGTGAAAAATAAAATAATATGTATTCAGTACAACTGCCTTAATCATAGTCACAGGACAGTTGTCCATTTGTCATTTGAACTGATAGCTGCCTTCTGGCCCCTCATTGTTGGTCAATCTAACCACACTAGACAAACAAAAAACAAATAGTCGAGCAAGCAGATGGCGAACACGATGTCACGGCGAAAATCAGAAACAAAATGGGATAACGACAACAAACCCCAAAACATGGAAAAAACACAAAACATTGATACTGATAGAGAACGAAATTGACAGTTTTGAGTCATAGACGTTATAAAATAACATTTTAGTCACAAGCAAGCATTAAAAGTTACGAACTTCAAGGTCACCGAATATACTTATGCTTATGGCTTTGATTATGATAAGTATTGTACATATAAGCGCGTTTATAAGAAATACGTATTTCAACTCTTCTGCGTTCTATGATTATCACTATTAAAATGCTATATTAGCCTGCCATAAGTTAGTGTGGCTACGGTTATTACGTACAAAACCTATTTACTGTCAAAAACCGATAAAATGCCAACTTGTTGACTAGGTAGTTGGTAGTGTGCAAATAGTTCATTCCGCGCTTGATACAAGTGAGGATTAAGTAAACGACAGCTAGTTTCTAGTTGTCATCTTGTAGGAAACTACATAATGTCATAAAAAACCTATATAATGTCGAAAAAACGACATAATGTCCCTTTTCAGGTTAACGTAATACCCCTGTCCGGTGAGAGAGAGCCCTTGGAAGTACGATCACCTTTTATCCCCATGGATTGCATTGGATCTGTTTCAACCAGGGTAGAAAATCTCCTTGATGCCCACTGCCTCGCGTCTGAAAATTCTTAAACAATCAATATCTTCAGTTGGTTTCTTAGTTCCCTATACTGATACAATAAAAATTTTCATTTCACATTGAGAATTTGTGCAATATTAACGTTTGTGGGATCGGTTAGTACAACAAATAATATACAAAATACAGGAGCAGTTGTAACTTGTTTCGCGTTTTATATTAATCGTACAGTCAAATATGTTTTACTTGTACATTTCAGGATCTCGATTCATTAAATAGTGCTTTTTTAAACGTACCTCAAACAACCAAATCATTAACTCAATTGAACCTTTTAGACACATATGAAAACGTCAAGAATAGTGGTACTTTTCTGTTCACGACAGTTTCCCCTGCCACTGTAGAGAAATTTATCAATCGCATCAAAAGTCATGCTAAAGGCTCAGATGGCATCACAGTTGATATGATCCGTATAATACATAAACATTTGCTAAAGTATATTACCTTCATTATTAACTTTTGTATAACAAGTAATCTTTATCCCTCTTCCTGGAAGAATGCTCTTGTTCTCCCTCTGCCTAAATCTAATTATCCTGATCTTCGCCCTATAAGCATTTTACCAAGTTTATCTAAGCTTTTGGAAATGGCTCTACATGAGCAGCTGCACACATTTGTTTGTCAAAATAATTTACTGACCACCTCCCAATCTGGCTTCAGACCATTACATAGCACCACCACTGCGCTCCTGTCTATATCGGATAATATTTATAGCGCGGCTGATCAAGCAAAGCTGTCCTGCTTAGTTCTTCTTGATTTTAGCAAGGCCTTCGATACGGTTGACCCAAATATTCTCTGTAAAAAGCTTAGATACTTTGGCCTGTCATCATCGGCTTGCACGCTGATTAAGAGCTTTTTAACTGACCGCTCACAGTCTGTCATATATGAAAACAATATATCAACTTCTTTATTCAGAAATTTTGGTGTCCCTCAAGGATCTATTTTGAGTCCCCTTTTATTTGCTCTTTATATATGTGATTTTCATGAGACCGCCAGCTACTCAATCGTTCATCATTACGCCGATGATACCCAACTTTATAACTGCTTCGATCCTGATGAATATATGCTTGGCCAACATCAAATCAATCAAGATCTGCAGTCTATTTCAGACATATCTAGTGCTCACAATCTAAAACTAAATCCTGGCAAATCATGCTGCATTTTATTTGGGCCCAAAAGGAATCGTGAAATAAATCAATATCGCATTAATATTATGGTGAATAATGAAGACATATCCTTCGTAAACGAATGCAAAAACCTCGGTATCTGGTTTGACTGCAAGCTACGCTTCACTAAACATGTTAACCAACTATGCAATGCGTCCTATAATGTGCTTCGTCAGTTATACCCGAGTCGAAGTGTCCTGTCGACACAGCTCAAGCTTAAACTCTGCGAGTCCCTTATCCTGTCAAAATTATCTTACGGTGACTCTGTTTATGGACCTGCTCTTTTACAACGTGATGCCGAGCGGATTCAGATGATACAAAACTCATGCATCAGATTTTCTTATGGAATCCGTAAATTTGATCATATTAGTAGCGCTTTTGACCAATCGGGATGGCTTAAGATGAACAAATTGAGGAAACTGCATTGCCTATCTCTGGTACATAAGACCCTTATCCTTAAAGCGCCATATTATCTTTATACAAAGCTAAGCCTCCTCTGCCAGTACGATCAAAGATCCTCTAGGAATAAACTCATCTTACTTATCCCGCGGCATTCGACAGCATTGTTCACACGCAGTTTCTCGTACTGGGCACCCAAACTATATAACTGCTTATCAAGTGAGTATAAAGAATATAGCCTAAGCAATTTTAAAAAAAGGTTAAAGATGAGTTTAAAGCAGTCGGATGGCTAAAAAAATTTTACTTTATGCATATCCACAGGTAATTGATTGTTTATTTTCTCTGATAAGTGTTATATTCTAAGTTTTTTTTTCTCTCTCTCTCTCTATAGTTTGTGTCAATGTTTTCCAGGTCGGGTTGAAAAACAGCATAAGCTGAAACTCCACCTTTTCGTCACTGTTCCTTTTAAACCAATCATTTTGTAATCGTGTGACGAATAAAGGCCATTTATTATTATTATTATTATTATTTCTATTGTTCAAACTTTTTTGAGTTATGCTGTCCGATATCACGATACTTTGTGGGTGAGAATGACTCCAAAACAGTAAAGTAAGTTTTTAATAAAAGCATAATAGGTAGATGTAGACGGTCCCTGACTGTTGAACGCGGAGGAACCACCCGGCGGATCTCTAAGGCGAGGCCAGAATGTGTGCATGTTGCATGCACACGTGTTCCCTCGATCTCAGACTGTCGAGCGTGGAGGTACTACCCGCCACATATCCAAGGTGGGGTCATAACACGTGCTCACTTTCCCCTGTACCGTCTATACTATAGTCCCACAATACCGACAAGTATTTAGGCCTTAGGCCTTAGTGGTGACTAAAAATCTCTCTTCTACGAGCAAAAGAGTGGCTGGTGATATTTTAGCAATGACTTAAATAATTACAATACGGCACGGCCTTGCGCTGATGTCTCATAGGAGTTTCCTGAATCCCAATTCCTCGGTACATTAGTCATGTCGAACAAACACGCCTACAAATATCACGTACTAACATTCAAACAATGTTCTAACCGAATTTTAAATAGACCGGTGATTAGAAAAGCTTTTCGGTGAATGTACTACCATTCATTATCGAGTGGCGGTACCGGGACAATATATTCATAATTCATTTGATACTGCAGGTCGTTTAACTGAAGTAGTTTTTTCAACATGACGCCAACTGCAAAAAAATTCGTATTGGGGATCGTACACGTATTTTTGCCTTTCAAATCCTGTCTGACAGTCTCCCTTCTCTTTTTCCATTTTCAGGTAGGCGTTAGGAATTGAAAAGGTTTAATACTATAACCTATTCAAACATAATTTACTACGTGTTGCTCAACTGCGCTCACAATAAAGAAAAAAGTTGGAACAAATGAATTCACAATTATGATGAGACTTCACCTTTTGCTTTCAATGTGAGCGCAGTTAGTATGTTTTCGGCTTAGTCGAGTTTTATCATTATATTTGAAGTATTGCGACCATGCGCACATACAAAAATACTAGGTTAATTACTTGAAAATGGATGAATTTTGGATAAGATTGCCAAAATTACGAAATTTTGGCTCATAAGGAATAATCAAGTAATAAGATAAAAAGAAAATTTTTGATGAAGGTTTAACAGCATTTTTTTATACCGAAACAGATGCGTAAGCATAGGTAAATACCAGAGCAACCTCAAATAGCTTGGTCAGTTCGACCTTCTGTTTTTTTCATTTTTGGTAGCAGCAGTAGCGCATTGAAAAGGCTTAATACCATAACCATTCAAAAATCATCTACTCCGTTTCAAAACAAACGTGAACCGTCGATCACTGCTTGTCGATGCCTGCCCAGGCATGTATGCCTTGCTAGCCAATGGGAGGGCGCGTATTTAAACCATCCGATCGCGCGCTAGTATTTGTTTTGACGGGGAGCAAATCAGATTTGAATTCATCTCACACAGATTAATTAAAAAATGTTCATATAGTACAAGATAAGTGTCCTATGCATGGGGATCTCAATACCTGTGGAGATACAGCCTGAGCTGAATTAGGAAATAGTTGCGTTCTTTTCGGTGTATTTACACGCCGTTGAGAAACGAGAAAATTTCATGAATTACTGACATAGTTAAGAAAAAGCGAAATTTTATCAAATCATTTTATTTTCTTTCCTGACTGTTGAATATCAAAAAACTAATGAAACCCTTCCATTGGCACTTTTTAGACACTACATGGATTTATTTAAGTATGTATCTAATTTTCTATATGAATTTAACAGTGTATTATATGTTATATTGGAATTATTTACTTGGTTACAAGAAAAAATTCGCTTTTTTCTGTTTTCAGGACCGGAGAAACCAATCAACATTATTTTCTTATACGACCCGAAAAAAGTACACCCTGTATCTAATAGCATATTTTTATATGAATTCAACAATGTAACATATACATTTATTTTCTTGGTTATAAGGAAAAAATAGTTTTTCTTTGTTTTTTTTAAAGTAGTTGACGTAAATATCTGTCACTGGGTATTGTTGTTATGGAATATTCTTAATATTGATTTACTACCATCAAAGATGCCAGGCGATCAGTTTACAAAATACTGAAAATACTGCACAAATGTGTCTAAATAAATTTTCCGAAAGAAGGCAGCCAAGTAAGTCCATTTTCTTAGACTTAGTTCGAAATTTAAAGTGTTTCCAAGGCAAATTGAGAAAAAATTATGAGTAGCCGAATCCCAGCCCAATTAATTTTGATAATATAGATTGGTACCTCCAGCGCGTTTTGTTTGGACTTTTTTGTTTTGGGTCTTATTAAGAACCAAGTTTATCAGCATATTCATGAAACAGTAGCAATTACGAGACTGTGCTATACAAGCATTTAGTATGATTACACCAGAAAAGTAACGTGACGTTTTCAATTCTACTACCTATTGTGAATCAATTAAAAATAATGTTAAAATGTAGATATTCGTTATTCTGAATATTTCTAGATTAAGCAGTATTTTATGAAATTTTCCCTATCATTTCATTATGTAATATGTGATATGTATTCTATCAGTAATCACATAATCTTACATCAAGCAAATTTTTATGTTTGTAACGCCGGACTTGACTAAAATGAAAAAGTAAAAAAAACACATTTTTCTTTATATCTAAGAAAAAAAAAATGTAACATGTGATACATCGTTAAATTTGTAGAAAAATATGCTATCAGATACATGGCGTACTTTTTTTCGGACCGTAGAAGAAATAGATTTGATGACAAAAAAATTAAAAACACCATCATGTAGTGCCTAAAAACTCCCCATTAGTTTTTTGAGATTGCTTAAATTAAAATCAACCTTCAACTAAAAAAATGCAATGACCGATACACTTGTTTCATACTGTGGAAATTACAAAATTATTCTTTTCGACTCCATCTATGGTTTCAGCAATCCTATGCATAATATAACCAACACAACAAAAGATTTTCACAATTTCCCTTGCAGAAAAAAAAATACGTACGAAAAAATGCAAAAACAATCAATTATACCAACAAAAGCACCACGAGCAACAAAATAAATAAAATACCATCATCAAAAATGCATATAATCAGATTTGCATTTATCTATTCAAGTGTAGCTCTGAACGTATCTGATTGCACCTCTGACCAAACTATTACTCTACCATGAAATCCACCGCTGAACCTTATCCCACTATGCGAAATGTTTTGAATGCACCTCGCGCTGTTTACTATTGTTGTATAACGAGATATTTTATCTTTGTTCAGCTTGCATTTGCGGGCTTATATGTGTGGTCGGGTTATTCCAGCTATGGGAATATTGTTCATACTTATTATTACATGCTCGATTTTTCGGTACGTTTCCAAATGCAGGAATAATTACCGAAACATTTGCTATGATTGGCTAATAAATATTTACCACATTACTATAGAATTGATAAAGAAGAATAGGTGAGCTGACTAAATATTCATTTCCTAATAAAAAATCAGTCTAAAAAGATAATATTTTTCTCATGGGATTATTGCTGTTAAACACTGCATGGAAAGAGTTGTAATTTTTGGACATTTGGAACAAAGGATTAGAGTCTATACTCGTAATCAGATTTTCAGCCTTGAAAATGACTGAAATTTTAGGTTAGTAGCATCTATGCAATTTTTGCATTTACATATGTATAGAAACTTTCATCAGCATTTTTTTATTTAAGTAGTTTATTGTTTCTTGAAAACCCAAGTTCAAAAATTCATCCATTTTCCAAATATGTATTTTTATATCAGCGCACGGAATCTGTATCGAAACGTACTATATTGAGGCTAACTCAGTCTTGCAGTTGTGGCCTTCTAGCTAAAACGGTTTTCGAAAGTAGGATTTATTACAAAACAATATTAAATTTGATCTGGAGGCTGTATAAAAGTTTAAAGAAAACAATAATAATAACAATAATGATATTTATTCGCCAAAATACAAAATTGTTAGAAAATTTACAAATAAATATGAAAAAACCACAGAATGCATCGTTCGTTGTGTAGATTATATCTTGCTAACAATCATAATATGTGTATAAAAATTATAGTTGATTTTAAAAAGTATTTATATAATTTGAATTTTGTACTTTTAGTTTTCTATATGATAGTGGATAGTCATTCGCTGCACAGTACAAACCCAGTCCTATAATTTTCAGTCTATTTTTTCCCAAATTTAGTAATCTCTATTTCGTTTGGTACTATACAGGGTGTTCCTTAATGATATGCGAATATTTAACAATGTGAATCTACATGAAAAATTAATGTTAGTTTGCTTCATAACTATGGTCCAAAAATGTTTCCTTACAAAAACTAAGGGTGTTGAAGTTTTAGGAGAAAAATGGAAATTAATTAATATTTTCAGAACCGCTTCAGATATTTCAATGATATTTAGTACGTAGTAAAAGTTAATAAAATTGCATATTTTTCAATGCAAAAATAACTTTTAGCTTCAACAGTGGCGTGCGTACGGGTATTGACTTTGATATTTTTTAAGAAAAAATGGTACGACAATGGTTTTTTGCCAAATAAAAATTATTTTTTAATTCCCCGTTCAATTTAAAAAAAATGATCTCTCTTGAATTGAAAAATAAAAACCGTTCTATTGTCTGAGCAAATTATGTAATAATTAAAGAATGCAATTTATCAATAAATATCTAGTTGCTCTGGAATTGTCACTGGCTTTTGACATCTGATCTCTGTTATTCAGATCTGTTCGCTGTGACATCTTTTTCATTATTTAGTTTTTACAATCTTGATAATAATGGTGAATAAATTATTCAAATGCAGAAATGGCGGCAATGCATTACGTATATGGCCTTGCTGATGGTAATGGTGAGTAAGCCAGTACGGATTCATCACCAGAGATATCCCGATCGTGTTTTGTCAGATAGTCGAACCTTTTCTAATATTCATCGTCGTCTGGTTGAAACTGGTTCTGTCCGAAAAGGAACATCTGAAGGTAGACCTCTATGTGTGAGAACACCTGAAATTGAGGAAGCAGTGCTGCACTGAAGTCGAAGAACATCCTGAAACGAGTACGAGGAAGATCGCTAGACACTTAAATATTTATCAGTCAAATTGTTTGGAGAATTTTAGTAGAATATTTGTTATATTCTCACCATATTTTAAGAGTACAGGCATTCCTTCCCATTGATTTTCCAAGGCGTGTGACCTTTTGTCAGGGGTATCTACAAAAAATTACACAAAATCCGCAATTTAAAACAATGATTCTGGTCACGGACGAACCTAATTTTTCTCGAGATGCCATTCAGAATTTCCACAATAATCATTTGTGGGCAGAAGAAAATCCCTATGCCGTAACCGAAACCCATTTCCAACACCAATTTATGGTTAACGTATGGGCAGGAATTATTGGCAACCACTTTATTGGACCATTCTTCTTGTCGGGACGACTTGACGGACAGACTTACCTCAATTTTTTTCAACAACAGTTGTCTTTGCTGCTTGATAGTGTTCCGTTAGTAATAAGAAACAATATGTGGTACATACATTATATACACAAGTTCCATTAACACTGTAGAGGAATTAAGAGAAATAATAGTTGCAGCTTGTGATAGAATAAAAAACTCTCCAGGGATATTTCAACGAGTGCGCAATTCCATGAGAAGGAGGGCGGAAGCATTCATATTAAGTGAAGGGAACCATTTTCAACAATTTTTGTAATCATTCTGTTGGTTTGAATGTTATGTCTATGTTGTCAGTTGTTGTTGTTCATTACCCTTAATGTGTTTAATTTTTCCATCAAATTAATAATAATTTTGCAAGTTAGACAATAGAACGGTTTTAATTTTTTTACTCAAAAATGGAGCAACGAAAGAAAACAATTCAAGATAGATCATTTGTTTTAAACTGAACGGGGAATTCAAACTAATTTTTGTCTGGGAAAAAACCATTGGCGCACCATTTTTTTCTCAAAAAATATCGAAGTCAATACCCGTACGCACGCCACTGTTAAAGCTAAACATTATTTTTACATTGAAAAATATGAAACTTCAATAACGTTTGCCACGTATTAAGTATCAGTAAAATATCTGAAGCGGTTCTGAAAATATTAATTAATTTTCGTTTGTTTTCCTAAAACTTCAACATCCCGAGTTTTTATAAGGGAACATTTTTGGACCATAGTTTATTAAGCAAACTAACATTAATTTTTCATGTTGACTAAGGACCCTGTATAATGTAATTTAGCTGCTAAGAATTTGAAGGATTTTTGTATAATGTTTTGTGTGGTCTATGGTTATTAGATGAGCCTATTCGATATCGTATGTCATGCTCGTGCTTATGGGAATTTAGTTCATCACATTGCTTATGGTCTAAGGTGGTGGCATGTAAGAAATAACGTTGCCTAGTCTCGAGTATCCCTGTTTCCTAATATGATCCGCATGTAATCTTGGCTTACGGAAAATGGCTTTTGGAATAGTTTTTTGTGATATATCTAGATCAGAAATATATGCCCTGAAAGTTGCACCCCAGGCTATGATGTCGTATATTATAAGGGTTACACCTGAGGCATGGTACAGTATTTGCAGATAACTTCCTGTAAGAATGTCTGCAAGCATTTTGTGAGTTTCTTGATAACATATGTAATATAGTTATGCCACTTTAAAAGGGAGTCTACAAATATTCAAAGATGTTCTAAACTCTAAGGGTTTTTGTTTTTTGGCCATGATAACGCAAATTTGTTCAAAGCTAGGTAACAATTTTGAATAAGATGTAAATGCAATGAAGTTGCTTATTTAAATTAACTGATAAAACTTCACTATCAAACGTCTCAGAACATGATATTTCCAGCATCGGTATCATGTAAAAAACCTATAAAACGTTAAAAAAACAGAAGATTTTACATCACATCAGAGCCAAAGATTGATAACAAGCCTCATAACGTTTAGGCAACATGTACAACTAAGTACTAAGGTAACATCTTGTAGAATAACCTACATAATGTCAAAAAAAAAACAGCATAATGTCAAAAAAAAAATCGGCATGTCACTTTTCAAGATACGTGATACCCGTGCGGTACTGTTAGTTTTGAATAAGTCATTTGGATAGAGATTGAATAATAGTAGGCCTAGTACTGTTCCTTGAGGCACACCATACTAGATGTACATTTTTTACCGAAACTGTTAAAGATTTTGACAGTCTGTGCCCGACCTGAAAGGTAATTTTTTAATAGGGTTTATGATGTTTCCCTAAATCCCAATATTTCCATAACATTCAGAAGCTCGAGATGGTGCATCGTGTCAGGTTAACAAAGATACCAATAATAGGTCTAGTTAACTCCATCCATTGCTATCAAAACTGCGACTGCAGTCGATTTCCGTTTTCTAAATCCCTATTGGTTAGAACTGTTAATTATTCTGTTTTTTTGCCCAAAAATTGTAAAATCCTATTTTGTAACAGTTTCTCCAAAATTTTGGCACCATTCGACAGCACTGTTATGCGTCTATAATTTGATGTTTCCATTTTGTCACCGCTTCTATAAATGGTAGTGAAAATGACTCGTCGACCCCGTGCGTTTGTTGTCAATCTGATATATTCTCTCTTCTTTCACATACAGAAGAAGATGTTAGCACATAAAACTCACCAACCTGTTACAGGTCATCATTATACGTAAATTATGAAACAGTTCAATATGATTTCCTTTAAGATAGAAGAACGACTTCTGACATTTGCTGTGTGCATAAATTGTTGAATGGCCTCACTGACTGTCCGGATCTTTTGGCAAACTTGATCTTTAACACTCCTGATAGAACGTTTAGAACCTATCATCTGTTTAGAATACCGTTCCGTAGAACTAATCTTGGTCTTAATTCTCCTTTGGTCAGGGCTCAAAAAATCATAATAATTTCTGTAATATAGATTTATTTAAGATTTGCTTGACTTTCCTGAAAAAGGCTTTAAAGTATGAGTATTGCAGCTCTATGGCAGACTAAAATAGAAATGTTTTATTTTTTTACATAACTCAAGTTATTACCTCCAATATTATTTCTGGTATAATTTCAATTTAATTTTGATTTCAGTTTTAATTAAACGTAAGTAAATGTTAAATTATGTATACTCCTTTTATTAAAAAAGTTAAATTAATAGTTTATTGCTTATAATTAGAACTACTCACTCAGTTTATGTTGTTACAACAATATCGGAAGATAAAAAAATATTAATATTGAAATATTCAATAATGTAATATATGTATACGATATTTTATGTAAGTTTAGTTTTAGTTCACTGAGAATGTGTGTTGGGCTTACCTGTTAACACCCCAAACTGTATATAAATAAATAAATACAGGACGCAACAAAAACGTTCCCTCTTTGAATGCATGTGCTTTCAAAGACTTCTGCTATTGTCTGAGGTTCATCATCACCAGGTGACATAGGACATAGGTTAACAACTGCTAGGCTGCTCCTTTGAAATGCATAGGGATTCGACTCTAGGTACATTGTCCTTGTCCAGTTGGATATCAATCACTTGTCCAAGTGCCCAGCAAAATTGTTGCATATCGTCGTTGTATGATGAAACCTCATATGCAACCATTTTTCCACATCGGAGCTTTCTGAATAACTACTCGTATATTCAAATATGAGCTCCGTGATCTGGTGTACAAGAGTTTCATAATAAAAAACTCTAGTAGCTTTGTAGAAATTTAATAAAAGCCATGTGAATGGAAGCGAAACCAAATTTTCAAATTCAAAAGAGTTTTTATGTCATTTTGTAAAAGCTGCTTCTAAACACATAGGAGTTTTTTACATATTTTATTTATCTTCTTCCAGATGACACTCCGCTTGTCGTCTTTAGGGGGCTAGATGTCCCATTGGGAGGCAGAGTGCCTACCCCATGCGATCCTGGGCTGTGCTGGTTTTGTGTCGCGCCATCTTAAAATTTGAAATCATGGCTTGGCACAAACTCGGCTTGTTACGGACTTTTCAGACTATTGTAGTAACATGCTGTATAGGAATCTGGAAATGAAAAGAAAAACAAACCAAGTGTCACCTGGAAGACAGATAAAAAAATATTATGTTCTAAGCATCATGTTCTGAAGAAGATCCGTTGTGACCGAAACATTAGAAGAAAATTAAATACACATGGTTTCATTGGTCAGACAAACATGAGAGATTATCAAAATGTTTTTTGTCTAAATGTGTTTTATTATAGAACTGTAGTGGAACGTTTTGAGACCATGCGCCCATATAAAAAGTTAAATACTCAGCTGAATTTTGGAAAAAATGTCTAAATCACAAAATTTTGGCTCCTATAGAACAATCAAATAAAATTGACAAAGGTTTAAAATACATGTGAACATTTAGATGTAACAGTTCCATAGATGCAATCAACTTAAAATTTTCTGATCCTTTACTGTCGGCTTAATTGGATCAGTTTTTTTTTTTATTTCATGACCATTACCAACCGCATATGACGCCATTTCAATCAGAAACAGTTTATGCGTTTTGCGTTTTATAATTCCGTAAAGACGTAATAATGCTTCAATAAGAAAATATTTATGCAAATCGTACAGGTTTTCTATTTGCAAAAAAGTGCCATCTAATTTGACTGCCCTTCACGCAGAGCGTTCATATAAATCATAACATAGGTTCCTAGACTGAAGGCCGACATTTGCAATATTCATTTTATTGCTGTAATTTTGCAAGGTGAATGAATAGTAAAATCTACTTGTATGTCAATATCACTAACTAGATGACCCACACACAAAATTTTATTATAAGTTATGACGTACTTCGCATGTGGAATGTTCGTTGTAGACCTATTTGAAGAAATAGAGTATGGTTGATAATAGGCATTTTTTTGCTGTATATGAGGAAGTGTGAAGTCAAGGGGAACTGGTCTTAGCAAATTTTATATTATATGGATCGTTGGGCGTATATGAGGATATGATTGTTGTATTCCTTTTTTGGTTACCTCTGTAATAATTGGATTCGACTAAGGAACTCACAGTATTCTTTGACGTATAAGCTTCACATGATGTTATCAATGCTAACTATTAATTCACAAACATAAAAAAAATTGGAAAACGTTTAAAAGCCTCTCTACTCCAAAAAGATTCAAGATAGACAAAATAAGCCTATTGTTAGTAGGTACAAATATTGTTAAAATAAGCTGCTTCCTCAGAAGTAAGCTCACTGAATCATTCGACGATATTCATACCTTCTTACATACCCACTTCATATTCTCGGTCACTTCATTAATGAATCTCTCTCTGCGAAATGCCTCAACTTTCTTCAAGATACTATTTTAAGCTTATTGGGAATAAAATATAACTATTATTAAAAGAACGTTATGCCGAAATAGCGTACACCCGTTTTACACAACTTACACTTCTCAATGTCACCGGCATCACCGTATTCTTTAATATGAATGAATATTGAAACCAAGTTTTCCCAATGGACTGGAAAACAAGACAGTTCATGTAAAATTATATAGCTTACCCAAAAATGCAGTAAATATCATTGTCTTCGTTCTCTAGGTGTTCAAATGCCCAAGTTTCTACTTTGGTCAATTTTGAGCTCAAAGATTCTAGTGTACACGTGTGAAAATGACATCCACTTCAAAAATAAAGTATTAGAAAACTTCAAAATCCCGTATCTAGCAGGAACATATTAAACATGGTTTTTTTAGCTTTCATTTGTTAGTTATGTACTATGTAAATTGTTTTTGTTTTATAATCTGCTTGTTTATGCTTATGACGATATTCCGATACTACTTTATAAACTAGTGGAAATAAAACATATTCTAATCTACTCTATTCTATTTCAAGTCCCATGTTTATAGCTAATTTCGTGTTATTTCCTGATCTCTTTTCTGTCTTAAGAATATTGCCACTATTTTTTATTCACCCTCAAAGAAATATTCTATCATATTTAATAGCATGATGGGACCAACTCTTTGACATAAGACATTTAGAATTGCAAAAGATAAAATTAATGTAAATGTTTCTATAAATCTAGCTATGATTTCAGGCTTGTCTATACTTGATACATTTCATAGCATAATATCAATATTTGAAGACTTTATGAACTTTTTCCCATGTTTTACTTCCTGTCATTCCTTGAGACTATTAGTCGTGTTGGACAAACCATGGTTTCTAACGTCTTTCTCAAAGGTTGATTCCTGAATCTGCAAAGATTAACCAATTTAAAACCCCGTATGAACGAACCCCCTAAAATCTCCAAATGGAGGATAGCATTTTTAGATGATAGAGTACAAAAATAGTTCTTTATCTATATAAGAATTCTGCAAACGTCGATCTAACATTAAGGGCTGTATGGTCAGTCGTTACTCCAATAATTGTAGGAAACCTTTATGGCCTCCCCAATTTTCATAGTATTTCGTCTCCTTCTGAAAGGCTGGGTTATTTCCGGATTTTCACTGTTCCGTGTCAGTGATCCCCTAGTTATACTAAGTGACATATAAATCCGAACACCCAGTTTAAATGGTTTTATTTTAATAAAAGTTGGTGAATGTATTTATCTTACTGTAAATAACAAGTGAAAAAATTTTCAGCCTTATCAGTTGGACATCCCGGTTTTTATACTGCTTTTTTTTAATTCACTAACGCTCTAAAAATGAATATTTCAGCCGCAGTAAAGAATCCACGTTGGCGGATTTTGGTTCTTGACATCCTTTACGATCGGTTACGATGCCTAGAGTACGGAGACCTGTACGATTTCGTCAACTTAGTGAGTTTGATAGGGGCCGTATAGTGGGACTTCGGGAAGCTGGACTTTCTTTTCGAGCAATTGCAGTTAGAGTGCAAAGAAGTGTAGACACTGTGGTTAGGTGTTGTCAGGCATGGCTTCGAGAAGGCCGTACGCAAAGAGCAAGGGGCACTGGACGCCGCCGTAGAACAACAGACCGTGAAGAGCGCCGCCTAAGATTATTGGCCTTAAGGGACCGTTTCTCCACTACCAGGGCATTGCAAATGAATGGTTTGCAGAACACGGAAGACCTATTGGCATGCGAAGTGTTTACCGGCGAATGAGAAGTTTTGGCTTGTTTTCATACCGGCCACACTGGGTCCTCCCTTTAACTCGAGAACACCGACGTAATCGCCTTGAGTGGTGCAGACAACGGTCACTCTGGGATCAGGAATGGAACAATATTGTCTTTAGTGACGAGTCTCGATTTTGTTTAGGCATGCACGATGGTCGTGCCAGGGTTAGAAGGCGACGTGGTGAAATGAGGAATCCACAGTTTTTTGTTGAAAGACATGTTCATCACACTGTTGGAGTTATGGTTTGGGGTGCTATAGCTTATGGTTCCAGGTCACCTTTAATCGTCATCAGAGGTAACATGAACGCGCAGCGTTATATCCACGAAGTTCTAGAACCCCATCTTTTACCCTATCTTGACACCCTGGCAGATCCAACTTTCCAACAACATAATGCCCGACCACATGTTGCAAGAGTCACAATAGACTTCTTTCAACATAATGATGTCACATTGTTACCATGGCCACGAAGATCTCCCGACTTATCCCCAATTGAGCACGTGTGGGATATGATGGGTAGGAGATTGCTCAATTTGCAACGTCCTCCTCAGACTCTAGAAGCACTTCGAGAGGAGTTGGTGGTTGCCTGGAATGAGATACCACAGGAGGACATTGACCACCTGATCAGAAGCATGCCTAGGCGCGTTGGAGAATGCGGAACAGTAAGATAAATACATTCACCAACTTTTATTAAAATAAAACCATTTAAACTGGGTGTTCGGATTTATATGTCACTTAGTATATATATATATATATATATATATATATATATATATATATATATATATATATATATACGAGTATATAGGTGAAAAATTAAAGCTTCCGCTTTTTGGGTACTTCGACAAAATTTAAGCAAGGACTCTTTATACTTTTTTTGATCTCTATAGCTTTCAATGATCTTTGCCATCATCATCAGGAGCTGCAATTACATTGATAACAGTAGCAACAATAGTGTAAAATGATTTTAAATTAACTTACAGTAGTATGTGAGGATGTTGCTAATTGTTGTTTACATTAAGGATGAGGGAAACACCCAGTAACATGGTGAAAGCTGGATAAATGGTACAATGGTCAAAATTATACAAACTATAATAAGAACAAGTTAAAAACAGATTAAAAAATTTAAAAAACGAAAGTTAAGCATTACATCGTGAAGCCACTTGATGATTGCACAAAATGGTGGGTATGGAATAATGAGTAAGATGAACCTTTTGACAGATGGCCGAAGGTTAGCAGTGTCTGTGTAGAATGATGGAACGAAAATTCTTTTGTGGGCGTGTGCTACGTTGCCAAATCACTTCAATGGTGTGATTTTCAATATGTGTTGGGTAAGAAACTGTCAAACCGACCAGAGGCAGTTGAATTAACTATATTTTATTAGATGGGCAATTAAATTATCAGTTTTGTGTGAAATGAGTGCGTGCCTGTTTATAGAACCTCGATAGGTAGAAAAACCGCCCTAACGCTCATCCGGTTTCGATGGATTCTACCAAAGAGTCCTCCATTTCGGCTGGCTGGAATCCAGATCACCAAGAACTGGATCTGGCACGAACACATCTGTTCAAGAGCGGCAGCTGTCGGAAAAAAATAGGCTATTAGCTTAGGGCTGTTCAAATAAAAGCTATGTGACCGATAAATGACTATTCTCTAACGGACAGTCTCGGAATACTTTTGCAGCGACAGGTTGGCGACGTTCAAGCTACTTCTACCGCTTGACTCCTCAGAGCTCTCCTCCGCGATGACACCGAACGATGGGTCTGCCAGACAGACCTGCCTGACTTCGGCCTCCCAACCTAACCGTGTCATACTTCGTTCATCCAGAACTCGCCGATACGATCGCTCCTTTTGTCCCTAGGGAGTCCAGATTATGAAAGAATATACCTGAGGAGGCTTTTCCCAGTGCCACAAACCTAACACAGTCCAAAGTAGGATTAACTAAGTTTCTCGAGGCTTCTCATAGCACCTGCGGTGCCCTGGTATTTCGTATTCTGCCTGCGCGGCTGTTTCGGCATAAGAAAATGTGACCATCCACACCCAACGAAGGATCAATCGATCTAAATCGAATATCCTGTTACTTCTACAACCTGCTTAACATATTTTTGAAAAATAGCAAAAAACATCCAACTGCGCGTACTATTTATTGTCCGCGCAAATGTAACACTGAAAGTATATGAAAAATAATCGACCGTGTCCAAGATCAAGTTCACTCGACGCTGTTCATTTAAAAGCTCGCCTAGGGAAATTTTGAAATAATCGATTTCAGACAACCAATTCGCTTAAAACGATCTACTAGCCCAGATCTGCGTTCAAACCGCAGCAGTGCTTCGACTTGATTTGGAGTAGGCTGTGGCGGTGCATCGATCGAACGCGAGACAGTTGACGGCGCAACCAACGCGCGAAAGACAATTGAAGATCGCGACGAAACTCAAGGCAACTTTGATTTGATTTGAAATGCGCTGATTTGCATTCGGTAACATGATCGAGAAGCTGATAATAATGCAACGATTGAAGGTTATCTTAAGTGTTGATGGACTAGGCATTGAATGAGGATCATCTTCTGTGGAGATGTGGAAGTGCTTGGGATTAGGTGTTGTGTTTCTCTTGTTCTTGGAGAATGGAGAGTGTTACAGGAGAGGGAGGAAGCCTACAGTTTATGAACATACTTACTATGAGGAAGAAGGTAACTTTTTTGATTTATGTGAAACGCTCGTAATAACTGTAGTGGAAATTGAAAACTTCGGGCATCTAAGTATAGAACTCAAAATGAGGGATAAGCTCATTTAGATTAAAGAATTGAATACCTTGAAAACTATAATCACAGTTTCTTATTAATGTAAGTTTGTATGTCTAAGCTGTACAAAAAATGATTGAATAGTGAGCTGCTTCTCAAAAAACATTACACGTTACACATAGTATTTTTGAAGGGCAAAAAATAGGAAATAAGCGGACTATCTTGACTTGATCAAATATGGACATTAAAATGAAATAACTGTGACTTCTTTGCAAAAAATAACAACGACCAAGTTTTGTGTGCGAATTGTCATTTGAGGCTTGTTCATTGCGATAGACATTTTTTACCATAAAAGAGGTTAGCTGCTACTTTTTGTTGTTTATAGTACGAATACAACAATTTCCTTGACCAGGTTAAAACATATTTAACCGCTATATTTATGAAAAAATTGACAACTAGAAGCAATGTGGCTTCTTACCGGGTGGATTCAACTCACAACATCGGAGTTGCCGGACGGAATTTTGTATATATTTTGCATCAGTTGGTGAGTTAGATTTTCGAGATATCGAACTTGATGGTTGGAGGTATAGCAGAACTTAGATTCAATGCAAAATATGATGGACATTCCATGATAGATAATATTTTTTGTTTCTGAAAGTTTGACGCAGAATGATGAAAAATTGAATTGAACATATAACTGGAAAGTCCTGGCTTATGAATCTTTACCTGTTCTTTATTCCCTTGCAACATCTTGTGCCTCGGAAATAATATTTAAATAAGATAAATAACGAGTGTTATCAGCCATTAAATCTTTCTGGACGTCCTCTATATTTTATACAGTATACATTGCAGAAAAAGTATGTCTGATTACTTCACACATTGGTGCATGCAACAAAAATAACCTTAATTTTTGCATTCTTCACCAATCTAAGCGGAAATAAGGAAATAAGAAAGAATTACAGCTCGTGTCGAAATTATGATACGTGAATGCAACTAATTAACGGGGAATCAGTGCAACCAGACGTGGAAATCGACAACCGATTAGTTGCTTTAAGGCCGATCTTCCGCTTACCAGCTTTGTTAAAATCTTGAACATTTACTTGTTGTTGCCGATAAAACATTACTATTGAAATAATATTCCGTTGATGTGCCAGAAGAATCTACCACGCAATGTGTTAATTGCGAATCCTCACAATAATTTTTTTCAATCCAGAACGCCGTTATTACTCGATAAAAATATACAATTCAGGCAGGATGTTTTCTGAACAAACTGAGATATCTAGTAGAGGTGTAGCATACATCGTGTATAGTAAGAATATCTCTTCACGCTAGTCTAAAATGTCGCTTTTGGAACAGGAAAAATTGTAGTTGCGAAAAATATCGAAAATGAGATATTGTGTTTTTTGGACATGGTATGATTGATATGTACATAACGAAAAACCATGTCTCTCATTTCCGTCGGTCTGTTTTTTATCTGTCTGTCTGGTATTCCTTAGCCCGTCTATAACTTGTCGGATTTTCATGATATTCTCACACAACGTTGCTATTACGCCAAAGACGAGAAATTTTTGTAGTTTTCGATAATCGGGGCAGAAAGGTCAAAAACGGAGGGGATTAAAGTCGCTCCAACTTCATTTTTTGACGTTTCAGAGGTTCCTGATCATCTTCAGAAAAAAATGTGTAGCAGCTAATCAGCCTAGTACATTTGACTTTAAAACTTAGAATGATAGCGAAATGTTTTCGACCCACGTACTCTTCCTGTCTTAGTTCACTGCCCGACGAACCGGTCCGGCTGACTGATCTATCTGCACTGCAGCGCAAGAAAAACGTGTTCGAACCTTACTCAAAATGAACGATAAGTTGCGGCAGTGATGCCGCGTTGGACACTGCCGTGCAGATGTGGAAAGTGACAACGTTGCCAGTAGGACAGTAACTACCGGTGGTACAGGAAAGAATGTCCATGGACTACTTCACTGACTTGATCCGTTTAATTTCTCTGTCGTACTCGTTCGTAACTATTAGCGTCTTAACTGAATTTTTTCTTAAAGAATTTGAATTGCACTGAACTTAATCCTTTATGAACTAATGACGGCGTTGAGTAGGAAATGTCAGGAAGTTAACCTACTTGACACCATTTTTTCATGCTTTACGTTATCCTTAAAACTACCACTTAAGAGCAGAAGCAAGATGGCTTTTTCAATTCTTTGGGGTAGACAATATGATTGATGCATCTTACCTATGTTTTTCCAAACTGATATCGTAAGTAATGCCCACAAAATGAGTGAAAATTTGATAAAAAAATCCGGCTAATACATAAAATCATTATTTCCATTGGGCGAAAAGTATAATTTTTGATAGGTTTGCTGGGCGGTTAGTTTCGTATTTTTATCTCACGATCTCCTTTATTTATAATGGCGACCACGAGAAGTATACCTAGTTTTTTTGTTTCTAAAATTTTGACTTTAGGAAGGTTCAGATAAAATTTGGAATATGTCTCATGAGGATTTTTTGTGTAATGTCAAAATAAATTCATATTCCCATTCACAAAAAATCCACCGCCTTCACAAATCATACTATATTGAATTACTTTGAATTGCAATTTCTGGATAAACGCAACTAACTAAAAAATTTAGCTATTCAATCCTTCGAAAAGCTTGTCCCAAGAGGTAAACTAAAGCTGCAAAAATATACAAATTTTCGAGAAAAAGTACATGTTGCTCAAGAGTGCCCTGTATAGATGACGAACGAAATTTAAAAAACATTAAATGCCTAGAAACTATGAAAAGTAAAGCTTATTTCGACACTATCTCGTAGCTCCAGAAATAGCGATCCAAACCATATACGAGCCCCTTCCCACTTCAGTTGGGCCACTTCAAGTTTTGAACCAAAATATGCCTTTATAAACTAAACATAACGAAACTATTTACTTCCAACACAATTTATTTTCTCAAAAACATTTTAGATACACTCTAGTAGTAAAAAATACATATTTGAAATCACTTAGACCTACAACTAATAGAACATCTGAACAAATAAACAATGTGCGAATAAATGCGCGAAGTTAACAAAGCAACAATTGAAAGATTACCATTGGGTAACATCACCTTTATTTTTTATTACGGCTGAAATTCTTTGGGGCATAGTGTTAACCAAGTTTTGGCAAAAATTTGGTGTAAAACAATCCCATATTTCTTGAAGCTTTTGTCTCATTTCGGTGATTGTACGAGCAGGATGTTGTCGTAGAACCTTTTTCATCTAGTGCCACAAGGTTTCAATAGATGACAGATCTGTACTGGTAGAAACCCATTTCAAAAGTGGTACATTATTTTCTTCCATCCACTTTATAGCCTTTTTTGAGGTATGGCACGCTGCACCATCTTGCTGAAACACAAAATCTTGGCCGGATGTCAAACATTCTTCCATCACTGGTAAAAGCGATTCTTCTAAAATTGCCAAATATTTGTTTGTATCCACATTTCCATCAATAAAATGAAGTTTTCCTACTCCTTCTGATGACATACTGCCCCAGACCATAATGAATGCTGGAAATTTCACTTTTCTCTTCAGACAGTCAACATGGAATGCTTCATTTTTTTGCGAATAACTCTACTGCGACTGTCACCAACACAAACTTCGTATCGGGCCTCATCACTCCATTGTATTGCACACCATTGTTAAGGTGTCCATTGTCTATGTTCTTTAGCCCATCTAAGCTGATTTTTCTTTTGCAGTGGAGTTAATAATGGCTTTTCTTTGGCCTATAAACAGGTTGTGCAACTTTAGGGTTTTAACTTCACTTTTTTTATAAGAAAACTTACCTTGCAAGTGCTAAATCCCAGTTTGTGGGCCTCTCTATGAGTTGTGGACGTCGAAATTTTCCTTCCAACAGCGTCACTCCACAGAGCACTTAATTGTGAATAATTGGCACGCCTCTTTTTCACGATTATTCTTCTTAACGCTCTTCGGTCGGCATTTGTGATATTACTTTTTTCCACATATCGTGGTTTAATATTAACTGAACAAGTTACGTTATATATTTTAACAATATTTCTCACACTGTGCCGCGATAAGTCTAACAAAGTTGCAATTTCTGAGTTTGATTTCAAAGAATTAAAAAATTTAATTACCAGTAACCGAATTTTCTCACTAATAACCTTTCCTCTACCCACTTTGAAGACCTTAACTACCCAAAACTATTTTAAACGTATTCTGACAGCTGTGATTAATAAACACAATTGTCATGGCTTTTATTTTTCACAGCCACCTATGCGTTATAGACTTATTTTGCATTGAAATGAAGATAGGTTGATATGCTGTAATTGCAACATGTGTTATTTTTATTCTGCAAATTTGATCAGGGAGTGATAAAGTTGGTGTTTTCTACTATATATTATCAAAATATTCATTGTTAATCTTTTAAACCTATAACAACATGCTACATTTTTATTATTTGTGTTTGATAAGAATAAAACTAAGATTTCAATAGTTAGGCCAACTGAAGTGGGAAGGGGCTCGTACTAACTCAAACGTCTTTCTTTGGAGGTGTCTTTCAGAATTTAAATATACTGTAGAAAGCATTCCATTTGAAAGGTCCATGTTTATCTTATTACGAAGAGACTGGCATATTTTCCAAATAAAGAATGCTTTTGCCTGTATGTTTATCAATAACTGTTCTAAGTATCTTTTATAATAACGGAGCTAGCGACACTAAAAGGTGACCTTGTATATTTTGGTCCTTATTCCACTGCACTAAATAACGTTGTTGAATAAAATTCTTACTAAGGATAACTAGTCACTCTGTAGCTAAGGCCAAACTCTAACGGAACAGAATTCACACCTTCTAGCACAGAATTTTCATATTCGCGAAATTCAGTTGTATCTGGTTAGGCAAGGTATAATGCAAATTCGACTGTTCTAATTATGCAATATCTGTTTACTATGATAATTTGTATGCAATTAGGAAGTTGAGTTTCGTTGCGTTTTAATGACGATTGACGGTTATGCCTGGGCAAATTGATCGCATATCTATAGTATCAACAATCCATTTGTCTGCACATACCATTGGACGGACAATGTAAAGGCAGATAAGTCTAATACTTTTTATGTTATAGCACAGTTCTCTTCTTTCTCGAATAGTTGTGATACTCTAAGGTCTCGGAAACTGATTTTGTCACAAAAATCGCTTATTTTATCAAGATTGAGTATTCCTCCAAATACGGAGAGAAATGTGGTTGACTCCCACATAAAGTATGACATTCGGCAAAGTTTAGCCCCTCAGAGGTAAAACTGGGTTACAAAAATATATGCAAAGAAAATAAATGGACCAAGTCAGTCAAACAGGCTCATAGTTCCCTCACAACGTTGCGATCTAGATATTCCTCCTTTAGTGACAGTATCTGGCGACGTTGCTATAACCCACCATATCGGTCAGTCATCGATCAGACCCCGATGCAGGTACAGGTTGGTTGGTTGCGTCGGTGTTACTAGGTCTACCGATTTTTCGGTAGATCAACCGATTTTGGTCCTGGTCTACCAAACTACCGATTTTAAATCAAAATCTACCAAAAAGTGGACTTTTACTTCAATTGAATAATTTTTGTTCGCTATATAAGAGAAATATTTCCGATGCATAGCGATAAAAATAATGACAAAAGTACTATTATTATTCGTACTAGACCAGATATATTTTTATTCTCTTTGCCTGACATTAGTGTGCCACATACGCTGACTCTTCTCATCTTCTTCTCTATGGTACGAATTGTATGATTTCGTGTACTTAGTAATTCCGAATTCGGCCAGTATTAGTATTGCCTGTCTTGCAGTCATCTTTTTTTCGCGTGCGTGTGCCCAACATTATAAGGAAGACTGGGAAGAATTGCCAGATTTCCAAGGCTGGCATAAAAAAGCGAAATCCATGGTCTGTGATAAAGATATTAATATCAAAAGTGGAAGAGATGCACTTATAAAACACGCAAATGGGCAATTTCATAAAAAAGGGCAAACCATAGCAAAACAGCCAAAACTGTTGTCATTTACAATTGCAGGTGCATCAAAGAAATTAGAAAATGATATTAAAGAAGGTAAAATTAATTAATATATTTGAGATTTGAGATTATATAGATTATTTTATTATTTCCAGGAGAAATTCGTTTGACCGCATTTTTGGCCGAGCATAATTTTCCATTCCTGCTGATGGACCATTTGGCAAAGCAAAATTAGTAGATAGTATGGCTGATAAAAACTTATACAAAAACGAAACCGAATAATGATTATCCAATATAGCTTACACATTTTTTATTTTATACACTTTTTCTGTTTTTTATTAAGAGTATTTTATTTTTTGTTAGCTAAAGTGAGATATAAACTGTTTATTTTTGTTTTGTCTTTCTGTTTTAGAGTATATTTTGAGTTAAATAAAATTGTTGTAATTCTAATTCCAATCTACCGAAAAACTACCGAAAAATTCCATACAATTCTACCGAAATATCGTCGACTCCACCTGGCAACACTGCGTTGCGTAGGATTCGTGTGTTGATTCCGGAAAACGTTCGATGTGTGAATTATTAAAATTACAGTAGTTGGAAGCTTGTAAATACATACAGCGTCTTTTAAGAAGGTCTCCCTTCTACTAATTTTTTGAACGGGCCAAGTTAGCAAGCTGAACGTTTTTTTAATGTGCTTCATTTTGAAGCTCCTTATGAGCAGTTCATAACCACAAAATATAAAATCATCATCTCCTAAAATAGCGGATCAGCAGGATGTCAAAGTTGATAGTTTTTTACATTCAATCGCTTATAACTAAACAGCAAATCATCAAAACATTATAATACTTATATCAATGTTTTGTAAGGGTCTATGTAAATATGCAATAAAACATACGATATTCATATTTAAAATATGACGGATTTTAACATTTGTTGAAACAGAATGCCCCATATTTAATTACATATTGAACTAGACACTTCTATGAGAAGATTGATATAAAACTATACAGCCTTTTTACGATTGGTTGTGTAGGATACGAAAGAGATAATATAATAGCAATATAACGATAAACGTGAAAACATCTCATCTTAGAAGATTTCGAAGTACCTCCCCGTACCATTTCATTTTTACTACATGGGCAGTACGTAAACAATTCATATGGGCAACAATGTCAGAGTAATATTAAAGTCACTTACTTGGTGACGAAACGACAACGAGTTATCCTCCTTTGGCAAGCGATAAGGGCGATATGGTCGGATTGTCAGGGCCATCGCCTATTTTTAGAAAAAGACTTATGAGTATCTCCCGTATTCAAGTGACTCATGACATCACATGCACGAATCTACTATTTACCATTACATTAATGTACCCCAACTACTATTACGGATTCGTCATCGACTGAATCACGGGATCGTCATCACACAGACTGATCCTGACCGTCATCACACAGACTTAATAGGAGTCGTCACACAGACTCACTCTAACTCTTTGGTCGCTAGGTGTATGGTCAGACGTACTGAGTTTAACGATTGTTACAAAAAGACAGTCCAGGAACCGGGATATCACGCTGGCCAAGGGCCGTTGTGTCAATACCCCAAATCTCCGACATTACCCCTGAATCAGAGGTAACCGAGCAATATGACTATCATTAAAGTAACAATCCCTTCACACATCCTGCCATGAAATACATTCAGACTCCAACGATTGCCAAGAGAAGATAGTTAAGCGGTCATTCAGACCAAGGACGCCACTTCGGCCAAAGGCCACCGTGTCAACATCCAAAGCGCTCCGACGTTTCCCCTGGTAAAGGAAACCGAGCAGTAAGTAACATAACTACCTCAACCCAGCAAACGGGCTCCAAAAGTCCCATAACAACCCCCAGAACCTGGAGGCGTCCCACCTGCGGATATTCAATAACAAGTCGTAAGCCATAAGTTAAATTATGAAGGTAAAAAGTATAGCATCTTTATAAACATGGCTTAAGACATTCATGATCATGAATATAAAAGTAATATGGTTATCAATCCATGCAGTACAGTAGAATAAAGGAAACACTCAGTGAATGCTCACCTTTCAGGTAACCAAAACACCACACCCAATAGCACATCAACATTGTAATCAAGTTCACAAAGCGCACTACTTCGTCTGAGACGCGATCTCATCCACGCAATAATTGAACTGTATCGCCGTCCACGCCCGTATAACAAAGTTTATCCTGGGAACAAGTACCCAGAGAGAAAATGGAATGTATAATGTAAACAGGCGTAAGGGCTGTCGCGCTGAGTGACACTAAGCAGCCTTGTGAACCTTCTGGAAAGGTTTTGTGTGCTACAGGGTTTTACTCGCATGCAAAAAATGTGTTTGAGATATTTCGTAAGCTTACAGTTGTTCACTTTTAAGCGACTGAACTTATAAGGAGCTTCAAAACGAGGCACTGATATATTTTAAAAAATGTTCCATGTTTCCAAATCACGATGGTGTCGTCCACGTACGTGACACGGACAGGCTAAAAGAGTTTCTGTAGCACCTCAACGATCGGCATCCAAGCATACAATTTACCATGGAGATAGAGAGTGACCAACAGCTGGCCTTCTTGGACGTACTAGTCAGGGAGCGAGGTAACAAGCTGGGTCATACAATGTACAGGCAACCAACGCACACAGACAGATACCTGCACGCTTTGTCCAATCATCACCCAAGTCAGAAGTCATCAGAACCCTGACAGAACGAGCTCGAAGGATTTGCGAACCGGAGAACCTCCAGACAGAACTTGAACACCTGAAAGCTACGTTCGAAGCAAATAGCTACAGCAAGAGGGAAATCGAAAGATCAATGGGCTCGAGATCAGCCAGGCCACGTGAAACCGAACAGCGTCCCACCACCTCTCAAGCGTATCTTCCATTTGTGCCAAGAGTCACGGACAGGATTGGCAGAATCCTGAAGAGACATGACATTAAAACAATCTTCAAGCCTACGAAGAAGATCCAACAAACCATCAGATCGGCAAAGGACAAGAAGGACCCACTCTCAGCTGCAGGAGTCTACCGCATACCGTGTTCATGCGGCAAAGTATACATTGGAACCAGGAAAAGATCAATGGGAACGAGACTTAAGGAACACAAAGCAAATTGCCGGCTAGGTCAAACTGAGAAGTCTGCGGTGGCTGAACATGCACTAAGCAATGGGGACCACAGGATACAGTTTGGGAGCTGCAGGTTGTTGTCATCAGTCAACGGCTATCACAATGGACTGGTCAGGGAAGCTATCGGGATTCACAAACGTCCAGATAACTTCAACAGGAAGGAAGAGACCCTCAGACTCAACCCAATCTGGCACCTGATCCTCAGAAACGCTCGAGCAGTGCCGATCGACATCCCGAAGTCAACCGAAGCGGAACAAACCACGTCACCTACCCTCCGGTATAAATACAACCTGCGCAAGAGAAATCGTCAGTCTACAGCCAGCGTCGGAAATGGAAGGACCTCTAAAGGAGCTTGCCACTCGTGCTAGCGAAACGTTAGGAAGAAATTTCAACCGACGACGGCCTTTAGACCCGAATCAAAACAGCAGTTTATCAACTAGCCCCGAAAGGCTTAACCAGTGGTCAAGTGACTCAATTTTTTGCTAAAATCCGACCAATACTTTCCAAGTTATAGAGGGAACTCAGCGGAAGACCCACGGGCAGATAGAAATGAATGACCGACAGAAACCATAAGCACTCATTTTCCAATTTTTCATGATTACAATATTATCTCGCCAGCGGCGTGGAAAGTAAAAACATTAATAAAAGTGCTTCGGCTAGTCTGCTTCTGTCGAACTTAATGAAGCCTACCTACTAATAGATATAGCATCAACCATCTTTGGAATATACATTATAGTGATTTCTGAAATCATAATCAATAGTTTTCATTTTTTGTTAGTTGGTCTGCGCCTAAGCATCTAGTGCATAGTCGTCCCTTGCTGAATCATTATTGAGATTTCTTGTGACTTGAGAGTAATAGACGAATTGTCAAATATCACGAACACAACTCTTTTCATGAGATGATTTATTACCACTGGTTATATATTATAGTTTTCTATGGATTCAAGACACAACATTTGTTGATCCATCTAGTTAACCCCCATGCATTCCAATAATGAGATCTTAGATCAAACAAGATCTCCTGTTTCCCTTATAAAATACAATATATTCAATTTCTCAGGAGTATGACTGAACTTTGAAAAAAAAAGAATTTTTAATGGTAGTACTCATTGGCTAAATTTCACCCTGAGAAAGCCGGAATTATTATTATTATTATTTGTATTACTAATATTATTAAATCGACAAGTCTATTTTGATACTAAACTAAATCATGTGAGTTCCCTCGTAAGGCCCTGAAAGCTAGTTACCTCGGTGATAGCTTATAGGTTTTGAGAATAACCTCTGTTACAAATCAGGCAATATTCTGGGGTGTCAGCACGTGGATAGTTGAATAGTGGCTGTATTTAAAACTGGCGTTGGGAAACTTTTTTCTAACTTTGGTTCCGTATATTCATTTCTCTTGTACAAACTGCAATCCTACTTAGATTCTGAAGTCATTTTAGCAATTCATTAGTACATGGCGGCATCCATCACTTATAAAATATTTTTTATACTTTGGAATGATATACTTTCCATAATCGTAGTTGTTGATGAACTTTAAATAGAACATCTGACTATGTGGCTCTAAAAATAGCACTACCAAACTATAGAAAATTATTCGAACTACTTGACCTTAATATTTCTCTTGTCACGTCCATGTGTCCTATGAAAAGCGCAAGGTCGAAAAGAACTGATATCTAGGAGACTGATCGCTGTGCCTATATAACATATATATATATCAATTGCAGCATCGCAGATATTGTAAGAATAATAATTTATTAGCTTGCCACGTGCAATCATTCACTCTGCATATATTTAAGACAATAGAAACTTCCTTCTTAGATAAATTGTGAAAGAATGAATACTTATATTTAAAAGTATACATATATAACGGAGAGTAATAACACATTATAACAGTTTTCTGAGCGGTACCGATATAGATATCAATGAGTTGAAGAGTTAAGCAACGTTTACTTTCCACGCCATTAGTGAGGTAGCTCAGTGATCGCGAAAAATTAAAAAAAAGATATATTATGTTTTTTGAATGTTATATGATGTGTAAAAGACGAAAATCAACTCATTTATTTCTGTCGTTCTGTCTGTCTCTCTGCCAACCCGCTAATCTCTGGCCATGTTGTAACTTGGAAAGTACCGGCCGAATTTTGACGAAAGCAAAAAAATAAAATTTTACGCAAATTCGTTTTCCGTCGTTTTTCAATTATTTTCGGAAAGGCTTTTGTAGCGGGTGGAAGTTGGGGGTTGTAGGGAATATGGGGGTTGTAAACGTTACATCTTTGGTATCAGTGAAAGACATTTTACAATCAAACAATTTGCCACGACAGTAGTATTACCCACTTGTTAGACACAATATCAAACATATTTTGCATAATACTTACGTCTGTGAATCCAAGCCAGGAACACGTGATATCCTTTACCTGCGCAGGGTCCAATCCAATTCATACGCGCCAATGGCCACGGCCACAGCGTCATCAAGGTTTTCGACGACTTGCGACGATGGTGCAATGATTGCTTTGGAACATGTCACTGGCTTTTGACATCTGACAAGTCTCTGTTATTCAAATCTGTTCGCTGTGACATCTTTTTCATTATTTAGTTTTTACAATCTTGTTGATAATGGTGAATTATTCAAATGCAGAAATGGCGGAAATGCATTACGTATATGGCCTTGCCGACGGGAATGGTGAGCAAGCCAGACAGATTTATCACCAGAGATGCCGGATAGTCTAACCTTTTCTAATATTCATCGTCGTCTTGTTGAAACTGGTTCTGTCCGAGAAGGAACATCTCAAGGTAGACCTCTAAGTGTAAGAACACCTGAAATTGAGGAAGCAGTGCTGCAATATTTGCCATCAAATTGTTTGGAGAATTTTAGTGGATTTTTTGTTATATCCTTACCATATTTTAAGAGTACAGTAATTACTTTCGATTGATTTTCCAAGGCGTGTAACCTTTTGTCAGTGGTATCTTCAAAATATTACACAAAATCAGCAATTTGAATCAATGATTCTGTTCACGGACGAAGCTAATTTTTCTCGAAATGTCGTTCAGAATTTCCACAATAATCATTTGTGGGCAGAATAAAATCCCTATGCCGTAACCGAAACCCATTTCCAACACCAATGTTCGGTTAACGTATGGGCAGGAATTATTGGCAACCCATGCTTCTTGCCGGGACGACGTGACCGACAGACTTACCTCAATTTTCTTCAACAACAGGTGCCTTTGCTGCTTGATGATGTTCCGTTAGTAATAAGAAACAATATGTGGTACATGCATGATGGTGCACCAGCGCATTTCGGTGTAGCAGTTCGTAATTATTCACAAACTGTTTATCCACATCGTTGGATTGGCCGCGGTGGGCCCCAAGAATGGCCACCAAGGTCCCCAGACCTCAACAGTTCAGATTTATTTTTATCTTAAGACACTAGTATACACAAGTCTCATAACACTGTAGAGGAATTAAGAGAAAGAATAGTTGCAGCTTGTGATAGAATAAAAAACACTCCAGGGATATTTCAACGAGTGCGCAATTCCATGAGAAGGAGGACGGAAGCATGCATACTAAGTGAAGGAAGCCATTTTCAACAATTTTTGCAATCACTTCGTTGGTTTTAATGTTATGTTTATGTTGTCAGTTGTTGTTGTTCATTACCCCCAATATGTTTAATTTTTCCAATTGAATTAATAATAAATTTGCAAGTTAGACAATAGAACGGTTTTAAATTTTTTTGTCAAAAATGGCACATCGAAGGAAAACAATTCAAGAAAAATCGTTTGTTTTAAATTGACCGGGAAATTCAAAAATAATTTAAATTTGCGAAAAAACTGTTGACGTACCATTTTTTTCTTAAAAAATATCGAAGTCAATACCCGTACGCACGCCACTGTTAAAGCTAAAAATTATTTTTGCATTGAAAAATATGCAACTTTATTAACTCCCACTACGTACTAAATATCAATGAAATATCTGAAGCGGTTCTGAAAATATTAATTAATTTCCATTTACTTCCAACTTCAACACCCCGAGTTTCTGTAAGAAAACATTTTGGACCATAGTTTATAAAGCAAAATAACATTAATTTTTCATGTAGATCACACCCTTAAATATTTGCATATCATTAAGGAACACCCTGTATATTATGCATCATGCAAAAATCAAAAGTTCGCCAATTTTGGCCTGAACAACACGTTTGAAATCGTTTTAAAATAAACTAATCTCCAAATCTGTACATCAAAATTTTAATTTCTATTTAGATACTACACCAGAAATCAACCGAGTTTTTAAGCACAGTAGCCCAGCCCAGATCAAACTTGTTTAATTTTTTTTCAATAAGTTGCATTTTTTGTTTTGACTGTATGCTTTTTCACTTTTTCTTTGATCTCTCTTCTCTAAACCTGACCATTTTCGAGTTATAAGCGATTTATGTCTAAGTAGCCCATAAAAAGGATATACCCAATGCTTAAGATATTCAAACTACAGTTTTAATCTTGCTTCATAAGATCCCGAAGAATATTTTAGTTTATTTGAAAGTGTTTTTCAACCCAAAGTTGGCGTACTCGAAAATTTCGCAGACTATACAGTCAGAGCCGAATATTTAAAAAAAGTCAAATTAAGCTATATTCAAATTACAACATCACCATTTGTAAGGGTTTCCATCGCAGGAGAATGAAGATACTAGATGGTGCATATTCAAAGCCCGTAACTTCAATTTCTTTAAATAAACAATACTGTTTTTCACTGATATCTATTCTAGCCTACGGTCTCATTTACGTCAAGGATTTTCATAGTCATCTAATAATAAGTATACCAGTGTGTGAAAAAGTTAACTTAGATACTATGCTGCATATTTAAAGTCCATTTGACCAGAATAACGTTGAAGGTAATAATTTATTGACGTAAGCTTGATTTCAGTGGATATGCAGATTAAGTCGATAGCCAGCGATGACCAAGAGAGCTAACTTCTTACATAACTTAACGTATTCAATGACTTGTCTGCAGAGTGGCGTTACTATTCGCATTCTGTACACAATCTTACCACCTTCACTCTTTCTTTCACATGCTCATTGTGCTTCAAGCACATGTATTTATGTGGGACACACACCACTTGTACGTAAGTGACTTTTTTGAGATAATGGTCTTGTTTGATTTGGTGCACCGCAAGCACCGCGTTATAGCTTTCGTAATGCTAATTATGTATGGAAATATGAGAAAATCGAACATTTAATATTGCCTTTAACGAGAATACAAAGTGTTGAAATGATACAGAACCAATATCAACCGTTGCATTAACTGTGTAAGTCAATACAAATGTTATAACAGCAGAATGTATACGAGAGAATTTTTTACCGAATGACCATGTATCGGATTAGAGACATACCACCGAAATTTCATAAAGGTTAAAAAGTGTACCATTCGTGAATAATATTGCGTAATACAGAAATAGCAATTTTATATTACTACACTATACACTGAGAAGCAAATTTCTCTGACGTCTGAATTCAATGTGTACGAGAGAGAAGTGTGTGTAGACACGTACGTTAGAAAGAGCTAGAAGTCGCCTGGATATCAATGCTCATTAACGCGCTGCCTATCAACACTGACGGGGCAATCTGCTGTGTTGTCAATATGGTACACCAATTCCTTGAATTAAGATGCAAGTTCATTCTTTTTAATGGTTTTATTTTCAGATGACACATTTCTGAATTGTGAATTGTGTAGAATCCGTTTAGGATCGATTCTGGATCGGTCCTAGCAGCGCTCCATTTTAGATCGCAGCTAAAGGTCAGGATCGCCACAAATTCTGCAGCATTAAATCATTGGTTCACTTGACAACACCGCATCTCTTCCATTCCAAGATTAGGTTTCCACCTCCAAAGCAGGCAATGACAATTTGTATTGTTACATTTTCAGAGCACTCGCTGTCACAAAATGTGACAATAACTTGGGTTAAGTTGATTTCATCACCTCAGTGGAAATCAAACATAACTCTAAAATAAATTAAAACTCTAAGTGGGGTATCTACTTTTAAAGCTGGATTCTTATCACCCGGACTTAAAAGTAGATACATGGGGAGTGTCGCCCCCACGGCCCCAGGCAGGGAGTTCGGGGTTTGGTGGTCTTGCCTTTTTTCTGCCAAACCCTGGGCTTTTTCCTTTCTTTTTCCCTCTTCCTCTCTGCAATTCTTCATTCCTAGCTTTCGTCTTTATCTCTCTCTCTTTCTCTGCCTCTCTCTCTGCTTTGTTTCCCATTCTTTGGGGAGAAAACCCCAAAATAAATAAAAATCCGGAACCCAAGGTGTCAAACGTTACCGTGCCGAGGGGTGAATGGCCCTACGTTAGTGGGTCTTGAACGGTGTGCTCCGGATACCAGGTGCCCTCCGGTTCTATTTAGCCTTCCTACAGTATCCAGGCTCTGCTGTAGGTGACCGTTACTTCCTGTATGACTCGTGGGACTTAAATGAATATTCCAAACCCAAATTTGATAGAGTTGTCCGACTCTCAAAACACGGAACATACGGGTTTATCCGAAACCCAGCTTAGATCGTGTCAGGAAAAGGCGGTAACTCCCCGGTTCCTGACCATAGTTAAAAAAACTGGTGGCGATTACGCCACAGTGAGTCCGTTCGTGATCCAGAAAAGTCTATTTGGTTTAGTAGGAGAATTAAGAAAAGTCAGTAAAGTTCGTGAAGGTCTACTTGTAGAATGTGTGTCGGAGAAACAATCGAATGCATTACAAAGGGTTACAAGATATTTAGATGAAGATGTGACTATACAGGGCCATAAAACCCTGAATCTAACAAAGGGTGTTGTATATTGTACGGATCTACTGAATTGTCCACTTGAAGAGATCCGAGAAGAACTCGCTGGTCAAGGAATAATTGATGTTAGGCGGATTACAACAAGAATAAATGGCGAGGTAAAAGACACACCAAACCATATTCTCACTTTCAACAGCACCAAACTGCCAGAGAAAATTAAAGTTGCCTTTTACTCCCTTCCAGTGCGGATGTATGTGCCTGCCCCCTTACGTTGTTTCAGATGCCAAAAATTTGGCCACGCTTCTTCTAAATGTCAGCAACAAGCCATTTGTGTGTGCGGAAGTCCACTCCATGAAGGATATCCATGCCAACACCCAATTTCCTGTATAAATTGTAATGGAAATCATTCAGCGCGATCCAAGAGCTGCCCTATTTATAAACAAGAGGCAGCTATCCAAGAAATAAGGGCAAAGGAACGATTGGGATATTTAGAAGCAAAAAAAAAGGTAGTTGTCAACACTCCACAGCCTAGGGTATCATATGCCCAGTCTGTTTTCTACTTTTCCCCAGATAGATTCAAAATTTCTTGTACAAGAACTACTACCACCTCTTATCACTGCCTTGAAAAGCGCCCTTAACCCTGAAGAACATGATAAAGAAAAATTACCTGCGCCTTCAACATCTCATGTTAAGCTACATAAGTCCAACACCGTAGTTGAAGAAGCAACGCTGGGCTCCTCGTCAGAAGAGTCAGTGGACTTACAATCTTCAAAATCAGAAATAACACCGAAACGGCGTGGGAGAAAAAAGAAAAAGGGTTGGCCCAGGGGAAAACCTCGGAACACAACCTCTTAAAATATTTATAGTTTGATAAATATCTTATTTTAATCTTTAACTTATTACAGTACTTACCAGTTAGTTTTATTTATATCCAATACCACTGCATATATTTATATTATCTTCGCATTTATAACATTTACTCACTATTCATTATAATTTAACTTTAAACAAAACAAAAAAAAATAACACATACAATGGAATCAATAATTTATTGGAACTGCAATGGTATCGTACAAAAATATTGCGACCTAAAAATATTACTGCATGACCATGACCCCATCTGCGTATGTGTGCAAGAGACTCACTTACGTCCTAATTTTCCGTATAACCTAAAAAGGTATAACATCATTAGGAAGGATATCTCATCTGAAAGCAGAGCTCATGGAGGTGTTGCAAATATTATTAAGAAAGATGCTAACTTTGAAAATATCCAAATAATGTCTCCATTACAGGTCGTTGCAACCAGGATCTTAACTCCATTTAAGGTAACTGTTTGCAACATCTACCTTCCAAATGGGGAATGGCAATTGGAGGACATTGAGTATATTATCTCGCAGCTACCCACACCATTTCTACTTGTAGGAGACTTCAATGCGCACAGTCTATTATGGGGATCTACTAGAACTGACTGTCAAGGGCGCTCAATTTCCGAACTATTAGAAAGAGATGACCTTACATTGCTAAATGATGGTTCACCCACACACTTTTCTGCGCGTTGTCAAAGCTTCTCAGCAATTGATTTGGCTATATGTTCATCCACAATTGCTGGACGTGTCATCTGGTCTGTCTTAGATGATCTTCATAACAGTGACCATTTTCCATGCAAGGTGACCCTCGATACACACAAAGCCAATACACAAATTCCTCAATACTGGATCATGCGAAAAGCAGATTGGCATACATATGAACAGCAATTTTCCTCCTTGGAACTTTCTCAGGACAGCAGTGTATCGGTAGAGTTTATAACAAACGTTATAAATGAAGCGGCTCTTACTAGTATCCCACTCAGTAGAGGTATCCCAGGTAGACGTACACTACCCTGGTGGAATAGTGAAATTGCTGAATCTATCAAAATAAAGAAAAATATGCTAAATACATTCAGAAGGCATCCTTCCACGGCAAATTTGATTTCCTTTAAGCGGGCCAGAGCTAGGTCTCGACGCCTAATGTTGGAAAATCAAAGGCAGTCGTGGAAAGATTATGTATCCAGCATAACATCTGAGTCCCCATCAAGTGAGGTATGGAATAAAGTTCGCTCGATCAAGGGTAATGGATCACTAAGACAAATAAACCACCTCCGCAAAATAGACGGAACAACCATAAATGATGAAAATAGCATCGCCAATCACCTTGCAGACCATTTTGCTAACATCAGCAGCTCCTCCAACTATAATCAGACCTTTAGAGCCCAGAAAATGCAACGAGAGATCCATATAGATTTTTCCACAAATAATTGTCTCAATTATAATGTTTCCTTTGAAATGCATGAATTAGAGGCAGTACTTCAATATGTCTCCAGATCAGCTCCAGGTCCAGATAAAATTAATTATGAAATGATCGTACATCTACCACAGAAATTGAAAGTAATCCTGCTGAACATCTACAATGAGATATGGGTAAATGGTGTATATCCTACATGTTGGAAACTTGCCACAATTGTACCAATTTTGAAAGATGGTAAAGATCCCCTGGTGGCTTCCAGTTATAGACCTATAAGCTTAACCTGCTGTCTGGGTAAGATACTGGAAAGAATGATTTGTGAACGTTTAATGTGGATTTTGGAAAATGATGAACTGCTTGTAGGACACCAAGCAGGATTCAGGAGGTTTAGATCCACATTGGACCAACTAGTCTACGTTGAAGACTTGATACAAAATGGCTTCAAAAACAGACAGCATACTGTCGCTGTAATGTTTGATGTAGAAAAAGCCTATGATATGACGTGGAGATATGATATCCTCAAACAGTTACATCGCTGGGGAATTAGAGGAAATCTACCAATACTTATATCATCATTTTTGACAGATCGTCTCCTCCAAGTACGAATAGGAAATACCTTTTCCACAACACGCATCATGGAAAATGGTATCCCACAGGGATCAACCCTCAGCTGCATTCTTTTTGCGATAGCAATAAACTCCATCACTGAGAATGTCAATCCTGCTATAAACCAATGCTTATATGTTGATGACTTATGCATTTTAACTTCAGGAAAAACTGTTGGTGAAACTACTCGACTTCTACAACCTGCTATTGATACCATCTTTCAGAATGCTAAGAACAAAGGATTGACCCTATCACGGATAAAAACACGATGTATCCATTTCTGTAGGCTTAGACGACCACACTATGATCCACGCCTCTGTCTCAACAATGAACGCATACCCTGTGTGTCTTCTGTAAAATTCTTAGGCCTAACACTCGACAGTAAACTGACATGGAGAGAACACATTGAGGATCTTACCAACAGGTGCAAGAGAGCCCTAAACCTAATAAAATGCCTGTCGTCAACACGATTCGGAGCAGAAGCTGAGATGCTGTTGCGGATATACAAGAGCATCATTCTATCTAAGCTTGACTACGGTAGCATTGTTTACTCATCTGCAAGACCGTCACTGCTTAAAAAACTTGATACAGTTCACAACCAAGGATTACGTCTCTGCCTTGGAGCATTTCGTACAACTCCAGCAGCTAGCCTCTATTGCGAATCCGGAGTTGAACCTCTATCCATTAGACGTAAAAAACTTGCACTATCGTATTCTGCACAGATTCAAACACGACCATTCCATAGAAACTTTTCTATCATTTTCAGTACGGATGAGAGCTACATCTGTCGCCCCACAATAACAAGACCTCTCAGAGTCCGAGTTAAAGAATATGCCGAGGAAATTGGTATATCATGTAACCCTATCTATAATGTTAAACACAGAGAATCTCCTCCATGGCTGTCACCCAAAATAAATGTGAATCTCGAGCTGACTGCACTATCTAAGAATGACCATCCATCTGAACTCATAAAATCACGTTTTATGGAAATCGTTTCTAGATATCCGGCAGCAACAGTTATCTATACAGATGGATCGCGAACTGACAGTGGTGTCGGCTGTGCTATAGTAGTCGATCAAACTGCACATCAATGGACACTATCACCAATAGCATCCATATTTACTGCTGAACAATATGCTATTTGGCAGGCCCTACGATACTGTGACATGTCGAATAACATAACAACAGCTATTATAGCTAGTGACTCGCTCTCAGCACTTCAAGGCCTAATGAACTATGCATCTCGAGATTCCTTAACTGTGATGTGTCTTGAAACTGTCAAACATCTCTTAAATAAAGGGGTAAACGTAAAATTTCTGTGGTTGCCAGGACACGTTGGTATACAGGGGAATGAAGCTGCTGATATGGCAGCGAAAGCAGCAGCAGCGCAACAAAACATCGACATCCCTGAAATAAAAATGTCTGATCATAAAAAGTACCTCATAAACCGTATACAGCGACACTGGCAAATTACATGGGGTAACACTGATACCCACTTAAGACAGATAAAACCTAGTGTAGGATTATGGCCACATCCTATCAGACTGCCACGAGAGGAATGGGTGCGCATACATCGCTTACGCTTTGGCCACACACGTCTTACACATGCACATCTTTTGCTCGGAACAGATCCGCCCTTGTGCACTGGATGTAACTCTTCACTCACTGTACGCCACATTATCTGCACATGTCCGATATTGTCGCAATATCGAGTGATCTATGGACCATTTGATAACCTGACAGAGAGTCTCACACAACCAGAAAAACTGAAAAACGTCATATCATTCTTAAAAGTATCTGGTTTCTATTGGAAGATCTGACCTAATGAACTTTTTGGAAATGAACCATTTTAATTTTTGTGTATCTTATTCTCAACTGAGATTAAATGAATGTTATGTAACGATGATTTTGCATCATACCTACCTTAGCTTAGTATTGTCATCTTGAACTAAAAGAAACATGCAACAATAGAATTTGGATAAATCGAAATACTTACGTGAACGCAAACAAGATCGTGAAATGCAGATAATGACCACAAAAAAAAAATTAATATTAATGAATATATGCCTGACAAATTTAGTCGTGTAACATTTTCCAGAAATTATCTTTTGTCGCTAATAGAATCTGAAAGTAAATGACAATAGTATATCCTTTTCGATTAATATCTGGAATTTGCGTAGTTAGTTTTTTAAAAATGCGACACTTACCACTTAGACATGTAAGAGATTATATATTTTATACTTTAGATTTATATATTATATTTATATATTATTGAATACGGCTAATAACCAGAGAAGTTGACGCCGTCAAAAAAAAAAAAAAAAAAAAAAAAAAAAAAAAAAAACTCTAAGTGGTGTCAAAATTGAAATAAATAGTTCTAATCACAATGAAAACGAAATTAGATATTCGAACAGACCTCCTTCTTAGGTTTGACAGTAGCCTAACCTATTGTAGAAGCAGGTTGCATGACCTTCTGCGTCCCCGTCGCTAGGCAACGTGGTGATGACCTGCGCTCTTCAGCCGGCTTCTATCTCTTTCTAACATGTGTTGATACATACTTCTCGTGCTTCTCTCTCGTACACATTGAAGTCAAGATGTCAGACAAATTTAGTTTTTTCTGTAATAGGAGTAATAGTTCGAGAACCTGGAAACCAGCTAGACCATCTTTGCTCATTTTACTTTCCATGCCAACTGGCAAGTATTGTAACCTTTAAACATTTTGAAAATGATGTAGTATATTACATATTATATATAGAGGCGTTTCAGTTTATTGTTGCATAACTTTAAGATTCGATAGAACTTTTAAAATTAATGCATAAAGTCTATATAAACATGGGTCGAAAAATGCGTGGCTTCCGAAATCAGGGTGTTTAAATTTACTTTCTAAAATATTTTTTTTTTAATATTCCGAGCAATATTTGATGTATAACAGTGAAAATTGGTATATAAGGGTCTTTGGTACGACAAAACGAACCATGGGCATAGTTTTACTGTAGCCGCTAGAAGGCGCTCTCTACTATACCTGTAGGTTATTAAAATGACCGAAAAAATTTTCTGGGTGCAATTTTTTGCTTTTTGAATAAAAAATCTGATTCTTCACGCCTTTCAACATAAAAAAGCTCTCTTGTGAATTTTCGTTATAGTTAGCCGTTTTGGAGATATCTCGATTTTTAAGGTTCGATGCATTTTTAATTATTTATTATAAAATAACGTTAAAAAGTCTGTATCTCGATAATTTTTAGAAGTAGGCTGTGCCTGCAAATATTTTTGAAATTGAAAGCAGAATAAGGTTAAACGTCAATTAGTTGACAGTTAGTTTTGTTGTCTGTTGAAACCTGAAACGTTTTTTTGCAATTGTAAATGTACGAAATTTAGTTTCTTTTACCTGTTTTTTTTTTGTAAGTTTTATAAAAATGCCATTTTTATTCTCCAATCAAGAGTTAGCGGATATTCATTTTGTGTATGGCTTTGTAAATGGAAACGCAGCAGAAGCAGCCAGAGAATACGCACGAAGATTTCCAAACAAACGACATCCAACTCGCTCAGTATTTGTAAGAGTGCATCGCCAAATAATTGAAAATGGTTTTGGAAATCTCCAAAGGGATCAAAACATAAATGTTCGTCAGCACAGATTTACCCGTATGATTCTGCGTGAGTTTGATAGAGATAAGACCACAAGTGTTAGGAGAGTTTCTGGTGCCTTGGGAATTTCAGCAAGCCATGTTCACCGTGTTCTTAGAAATGACCATAGACGTCCTTACCATTTGCAACCTGTGCAAGTACTACAGCCAGGGGACGGAGAACGAAGAATCACATTTTGTCAGTGGATTCTTGATAGAACTGATAATAATAGGGAGTTTTTAAGTAACGTTCTATGGACCGATGAGTCATGCTTCACTAGACGTGGAGTGGTAAATTGTCGTCTTAAAGGCTGAACATGCAAATATGTGGGATGATATTATGTTACATTTAAGAAGATTGGCCTGGTTCCAGCTTGATGGTTGTCCAGCTCATTATTCGAGAATAGTTAGAAACTGGCTGGACGAAAATTATCCAGAAAGATGGATCGGCCGTGGAGGACCAGTCGCCTGGCCTCCACGATCCCCTGACCTAAATCCATTAGATTTCTTTGTGTGGGGATTTCTAAAAGAAAAAGTGTACCAGACTCCCGTAACCACAAGAGAGATGCTAATAGACAGAATCAGGAGTGCATGTGATGAAATAGGGCCTTATTTGAATAATGCTATACCACGTTCGATCATACGTAGATGTGAATTGAGTATTGAACAATTGGGTTTACATTTCGAGCAACTACTTTAGATTTTGTATGTTTGTCCTAACTATCCAATAGCATTTTAGTTGCAAATAATTAATTTAATTTGTTAAAAATAATATTGGAAAATTAAACTAATTGATTATCTGTTTTTTTGTGTTTATTTGGAGTTAGGAATTTTTGCTGTGTTTAAAAACACAATCTAAACGATCATCTTAATTACTTGTAATGCCCAAATCAAAATGTAAAAAAAAATATTATTTTCCCATAAATAATTAAAAATGCATCGAACCTTAAAAATCGAGATATCTGCAAAACGGCTAACTATAACGAAAATTCACAAGAGAGCTTTTTTATGTTGAAAAGCGCAAAGAATCAGTTTTTTTTATTCAAAAAGCAAAAAATTGCACTTTTCGGTCATTTTAATACACTACAGGTACAGTAGAGAGCGCCCTCTAGCGGCTACAGTAAAACTATGCCCATGGTTCGTTTTGTCGTACCAAAAAACCCTTGTATACCAATTTTCACTGTTATATATCAAATATTGTTCGAAATATTTAAAAAAACTATTTTAGAAAGTAAATTTAAACACCCTGTATTTCGGAAGCCAGGCATTTTTCGACCCATGTTTATATAGACTTTATGCATTAATTTTAAAAGTTCTATCGAATTTTGAAGTTATGCAACAATAAACTGAAACACCCTGTATATATTACATCAGAGAAAATTTCACCTCTTTCCGGTCTGTCAATCTATTGGTCCGTCGATCGGTCGGTCTGTATGTCCGCTAACATTGTCCTCGCTTTACCTTAGAAAGCACTGATCGGATTTGGATGAAAATTTGACTCAAGACTACGGCTACGTCAAGAAGTCAAAAAAATTAAAGACTCCGAATCATACAGAGAAATATTTCCAACACACGCGTAGCTGCAACGCAACGAACGTAGATATACCTACGTCGGCGTCGATGTCTGATGTGTAACCCATGGGTGGCTAGGGAGGTTAGTCATAGCAAGATTGTCAGATGATCGGTACTGTCGAATGGGGAGATAATTCTAGACGGCAACGTTATCAATAATCTTATGGACCTGATTGATTTAGCTGATCCATTTAGTTTTTTGTTATAGATGACTTTCACACAAAAATAGTTGACAAAAATAGCTGACACCAAAATTGTAGAGGATACACTTTTCTATAGCCGTTACCCGATTTTTTTGTAAATCGCCGTTTATGGGTTATTTGATTTATGGGCTCTAAGGTACAGCTACGGCTCATAGAATACGGTTTTATCAGGTCTATTAATGTCATAGAACATCCAATATAAAATTTTGTGCTCCATGAATCAATGATAACCTTTGATATATTAATTGTAATAACATATTGAAGGCTTTAAGCAGATTTCATGTAGATATGATTCGTTCTTTCGAAAATACGACGTCCCTTTCGTTCACTTTGAACGAACCTTAGGCAGAACCAGAATGTGCTTGAATTCAATTGTTTTGCATACCTACTTTTGCTTCCTCACAGAATAATTTTTCGTTTTTTCGAGATAATTAGAAAAATCTGTATTCATCTCAATTTGTTCATATAAAAACAAAACCCACGAAAATATCACTTTTTATTCCAGTTGCCACATCTACAATTCGTTTATAATTTAAAACGGAAACTACCAACATAAACATAAATTCGGAAGATTGCACGTGGCAACAACCAAATAACAACCAGATTTTTTTTGTTGTATACCATTCATATAAAGAATGTCTGCTTCAGTGATGAATGCACACTTTATCTAAATGGATTTCTTAATAAGCATAACTGTAGGTATTGGAGCAATGAAAATCCTAATGCTTTCGTACAAGGGCGTACCCAGTAGCCCAAAAAATTAATGTATGGGCAGGCATTTTAGGAAACAACGTGATTGTGCCGTTGATTATTAATGGAAATTTGAATGAAGACATTTATCACTGAAACCATTGAAAACCAAATCGAAGAGGATGGGAATCGTATACTTGATGAGACTGAAATATATTTCCAGTAAAACGGCGGATACGGTAGAAGACCTAGACAGCCCCGTATCTTGTAAATTTGGGAAAAGTTAACAAACTTGTCTTTGAATTGAACGGCGACAACTTCCAACATTAGCAAAACAAATGAAAAGGGAGGTCCCAAATTTCAGGACACGCTGTATAGTTTCAGACACATGTAGCTTGATACAGGGGGTGTCCCCTCTGAAATATGTGGGTTTAAATTGATTTAAACGGTTGAACTTAAGTAAGAATCAGACCCTCATTCTGATTTCGGCCCTTTTGATTAATCTCCATGTTGTCATGCTAGTACCGTCATATATTGGATGATAATTTCAACTCAGCATGTTAATTTGGATATCGAAATCAGTCAAAATCAGCCCGACGCGATCAACTTAGGATTGTTATTCTTGGTATTATATAAGCTTTCGATCAGCTGTGTCATGTTAATCTCCAATGCCAACTTCCGTCTTTTGCGAAGGAGTGACTGATTACTTATCGATCGTCATAAATCAGTCGAAGTCGATGGAATTTCTTTTACATCCCACATTTTCAACACGGGTGTTCCCCAAAGGTTGGTTTTGTCTCCAATGTTATTCCTGTGGCATATTAATGACATCCTTTCCTACATCTATCCACAGGTTTGTGGATGGGAGCACTTTATATGCAGGCCAGCTGCCACACTGATCTCTGCGGTGTAAGCATACGCGATCCATATATGTATGTAGTTACTTAACCTTCAGATTTATATATATATATAGAGAGAGAATTCTTTGGGCTTGAAGTACCACAGCAAGTGTTTATAACCGGCCGCGTGGTTATGGTTATTTGTCGCCTTGAAAATTCGAGGTCTTCTAGCCATTTTATACTACAATGTGTGGACTTCGTGTGCTTTTTTCTCTTCCCTGGCTAGACGACGTGTTTCCAGATAAATGGATAGGGCGAAGACTTTTTTCTATGGGGTCATTTGAAATCTATTGTGTTTACAACCCGACCTGAAAGACTGGATGAAGTTCATCAATGCATCATCGAAGGCTGCCATGATATTCCACATCATATGTTTGAAAATGTCCCTCAGGAATTTTAACATCACCTATATCATTGATTGGCGAATAACGGGCAACATTGAAATAAAACGTGATATTTTCGTGTGTTTTTGTTTTCTACCTGAATAAATTACGATAAATAAAGATTTTTCTAATTTTCTTCGACTTCAAAAGATCTTTCAAATAAGCTATTACTCGAAACCCCTTGTCATTTAAAATGTTTAAGGGGATGACCTTGGGGGACATAGGATGAAAGGGACGAAAGTTGAACCATATGTATATGTTCATATTGAACGGCCGATGGCGAACGTATAATATGTGCCGCATACGACGAAGAGAGCAGACAGATCACAAAGTGTTATAAATGGCGACTCAAGGAATAAAAGTACTTGAACAACTTTTTTGGGCAATTCTGTATAATACTTGTGTAAGGCATTTTTGTGGTTTCTGTTTCCATTTTAATAAATATAAAAAAACCTTATATTTTTGACATTTCAATCTAAATAAAACAAGGTTCTGCTCCAAGAATATATGAGTAGTTTTGATATATTATTCATAAAGGGGTATTTACAGTAAATACCAATTTTCAGCTTTGTGAGAATTTTTGCAAACCTGATTTTTATTTTAACTGGAATTAACTAATTTATTTATTCCATTGAACCTATTGAATGTGCATTTGGAAAATTCACGCTAATTAAAAACTGTCACACCAGATTAACCACAATTAATTATCTATCCTTTAATGCTACCACGTGGAAAACAATGAAAATTTTGTGGCTTGTGAGAAATTCTAGTCCAAGGGAAGACCACTTAACCCAATTTTTTTAGTATGAGCCTTCTGTCGATGAAAAATTTTTCAACAAACAGGTTCACCGCGCGTCAAAATTATAGTACATAGTTCCCAACTACTTTGTCCAGAATACCACCTCCTCAAGATATCACAAGCATTTATCTTCATTTTGTGATATTTTCTTGACAAAAAATATTATGACTATGTACAAACTAAATTCCGTTAGATTCGCAACATCTTTGTTGAAATGTCATTTTATTTCATCAATTTTATAAATTTTGTTACATAAGTAAGTCGGTATTCATTTCCGTACATCATAAAATATATTGCATTTAAATTAATTCTGTTGCAATAAGATACCTATATTGATGTATCTTGATGACAAAGAGAATTGCTATTAACTTTTAATTAAATTGTTAAAAAACTATTTTTACCATGAAGTACACACTTGGAACATATAGGTGTATTTGCAACCAATAACACGCTAAATTATGAATGGACAATTAAGACAGTATTTTATCGTCATCACTTTGATGTTTACAAAACTACTCAAGAATTACTATGCAACTACAATTATCTGTGTTTGTTTGTTTTTAACTTGTTTATAAAATAGCAGCTTCTAAGCCGCTGCTTTGTAAATTCCCGAATAAGTGAAACAAAAGTTCATGTTGAGCTGTTATAAAATTCAAGTGAATCCACTTTTCATGTAATATCAGAAGGAAATAGTTGACATGAATGTTGCAGCGAAGCTTTTTCATTGAAAGTCATGAAATATAAAAATTTGCTAGGTGATTTTTTTGTCAAACGAGGAAGTTAGAAAAATCTATTTTCCACGTATATTCAAAAGCCTTGAAGCGTTAGTCCACAGAAAGATTTTATAGGATCGAAAGGCTGACAAGTCTAGTTTTGAACAGCGTACATTTAATTTACCGTTGCGAAAAAGTCAAATCTATATTAAATATGAAAAAATGGTTAAAATTTTTTTGACATTCTTGACAATTTATTGAGCGCTGCTAAAGCTGCAGAAAACGAAACATTGCTTCATTTTCTTTCCATTTGCATCAATTTCGGTTTTCATGAGGACCGTTCGAACAAATTCTTCATTGTTTTTCCTTCCCACACGTACTGGCGATGATGTAATTTCGACAAATTTTTAAAATGAAACATTATATTTTTTGTACGTGAAAATCTATGACATTTATACACAATGTTACCAGAGGACGAAAAATCTTTGTAGTTTTTGAAAATATGTCCGGTGGCGGCAGAGAAAAAAGACAAAAATAAACAAAGAAATAAAAAACGCCCAAACTTAGTTTTTTGAAGTTTCAAGGGATCCTGATCATTTAAAAAAAATGTAAGGATAAACAATTATTTGTTGGGGCTTGTAGGGAGGTGGGGGGGGGGGGGGGTTAGACATATTTCACACATCATAGATGTACCGGTACATTTGCTTACAGTCTGCTTCTGCTCTCGGCGACGTTGCCAAATTGACTACTGGGAAAGAATGTCTATGGACTAACTTTATGGACCCATTTGTCTGACTTGATCTATTTGATTTGTTTATTATACATATTGTTAACTAACTTTTCTCTCAGAGGCTCTAGCTTATGCTTGTATGAACTGATTTTTTGAACTTATGAAGAAAAGTGATTCTTTAAACTTGACTTTTGCATCCCTAGACTACAATGATATAAATCCATTGTAAAGCATGTTTATAGAATAGTTTCTATATTCCTAGCCAGCTAGCTTGATCTAAAAAAATAACAGGAATATTTTGTCTAACGCCTTGCCCAATATCAGACATAGTTCTATTCTCATTACGGAGCCGAGTAACATTTCTGATCGTTAATCAAAGGTCCGTTACTGGTTTGATTTTGGTATTTGTCTCTCACCACAAACAGAAATCCTCTTTCGTTGTAATGTAACTATATAAATGGCAATTCGATATGCTCGTTTAGATGCATTTCGTGGCGAAAAACAATGGGATCGAAAAAATTATTAGGATAGGCCTGATTAAGCATCAGCCTGCTTAGATTTTATACACTTTTTTGTTTCTTGAAGTGGTCTTCTCAAAAAAAAACTGTTAAATTTGGGATGCCCAGTTACCTTAAATATAAACATGCTATCTGCTTAGAATATACTTAGGTATTCTGTTACGTCTGCTTTATTTACTTTATGTATATAATGGGATATGTAAATGCTTCAAGATTCCGGATTTTCTATCGCAGGTGGGCGCCATCTTGGAAAAAAATTATATGAAAACGGGGGTCTTGTGGCACATCATTTTGAAGCTCCTGGCGAGTACTTTATAACCCTAAAATATAAAGTCAATACGTGTACCTACTACAATATGGTGGTATATTTAATAATTACCTGAATACATTGACATTTAATTCGAATAAGTGCGTTGAGTTCAGTTTAGAATATGCTGGAAATGGTTGCCTTTAACTTCTTGACACATTAACAGCCGGTCGCGTCAAACATTTTCAAACATAGTAACATCGATATTTCTACAAATATTTGTTGTTCTCAGCCGTATATCTAATATTGAAGGAGGTTCAGTTTCGTACATCTTTTGCTTAAAATAACCCCATGGAAAAAGTCTAAAGGTGTCAAATTTGGCGAGCGAGCTGGCCATTCCACAGGACCGGGGAAGTTGTTATCTAAATAATTCCTAACTTATCTGGAATGGTGTGGTGGAGCACCATCTTGCTGGAATACAATATCAGTATCGAGTTCATTAGGATTCGCTTCGACGATTTCGGTGATTAGAGGGTCAATAGTATTTTCTACCATATCCAAATACAGTTTCCCGGTTAAAGTTTGTTCGATGAATAGAGGCCACACAATATAATTTCCCAACATCCCAGCTCAAACGTTATTTTTTTGTGGATATTGAGTATGAGTTTCATGGAAGACGTGAGGATTGGTGTCACTCCAATAACGACAATTTAGTCTATGCACATTACCGTTGAGAAAAAATGTGTATTCATCACTAAAACAAATATCTTGGATATAGGTAGGATGCCTCGCAGAGTTATGTTTTTCGATCAGGGTCATCTTCAGTTAGCTGATGTACCATTTGAATTTTGTGGTGATACTTAGTCTTTTTCAAAAGTCTCCATACAGTAGAAGGACAAAGCTCATATACATTCGCGATGGAGGAAGTAGACTGTTGGGGATTTACTATCATCTCACCAATTATTTGAACTTACTTTTCTTCCGGGATGGTCGGATGACCTGGGGGCGTTTTGTTGTTTACACTACCAGTAGCTGTAAATCGAGATACAAGTTCCTTTAAATATTCTCTACAGATAGGACGATTCGGGAAACGATCATTAAAAATCTTTTCAGTCTCGTGAAAGTTATACGTCGCACCATAAATAAAAATTGCTTCGATTTTTTCTTACAATGGACGAGAATTGGCCATTTTAAAAATAGAACAAACAGTATCTAGCACTAAAACTGAAAACAAAATAAGAATACTCTAACTGTACAATGATGTTTGTTCTCGTACTGATATTCTTGTTACTGTCAACAAAAAATAACAAAACAAGTTTTTATCGCTGTTGATGTGGATGTTAGTGGGTTTGTGTTCAAGTAATTATTAAGTGTAGTCCGTGAAGGTATTGACTTTATATTCTAGGGTTATAAACTACTTGCCAGGAGCTTCAAAATGATTTGCCACAAGACCCCCGTTTTCATATATTTTTTCCAAGATAACGCCCAGCGGCATCTTGACATTGTCATTTGTAAGTTTTACTCTAAAATATGGTATCCATGCATCAATTTCATTACCTCAAGTTTTAATTTTTTAAATTGATCCGCTCAAAAAATCAAAGGGAAGGGAACATTAAAGAAAAGCACTGTATAGAGCTTTTGAGAATATTAAAGAAAATACAGCAGTACAAATCAAAGATACCGAGCGACCGATTTATTCATAAAAAGTGAATATTTGACCGCTTCTAATAATTGTAAGGTACGTTGTTTTTAATAAACGAAGGTCAATCATATAGGAACTACGAACAAGAACCCTGTGGTTATATAATACAAAAATTAGTTCTACTTAATATAGTTAACAATACAAAAAATGCCGTGTGCGGTGAATAATAAATAACAAAGGTTTAAAAAATTGACCGTTCAGTAATCTACAATCTCCAATATGGTCAATCATTTTTTCCTTATGTTTGTCCTTGCAAGCCTAAAAACAGAACAGTTTTTCAATTGTTTACGGATATCCTTAAGTACGGTAGAAGTAAACAAAACTAGCAAAATAATGTGTTCCAAATTTTTAACACTCACAGCTTGACCTGTATGTAACGGGTGATTTTTTAAGAGGTATAGGATTTGATTTTCAAAAAAAACACAAAAAATTTGAAAAAACGATTGAATCTTTATTTGAGTCGATAGAACGGTCGATATAATTTAATGTTTAAAGATTATTTCATGTAAATGTTGGCCGCGGCTCCGCTTTAGATGGCCCATGCTGAAGGTCCAATTTTGGCACAGTCTCTCCAACATATCGGCCGGTGTCTCACGAATAAATGCTTCAATATTGGCTTCCAGTGCTTCAATCGTTGCTGGTTTATTCCTGTAGACATTAGCCTTATCATGGCCACACAAGAAATAGTCCAACGGCGTTAAATCACACGATCTAGGCGGCCAATTGACGGGCCCCAAACGTGTGATAAACTGTTCACGGAACTCGCCTCTCAATAGGGCCATTGTTTCGTGTGCGGTGTGGCATGTGGCACCGTCTTGTTGAAACCACATGTCAGCCAAGTCCAGCTCTTCCATTTTGGGCAAAAAAAAGTTTGTTATCTTCGCACGGTAGCGCTCGCCATTCACAGTTACGTTCCGGCCATTGTCGTCTTTGAAGAAGTACGGCCCGATGATGCCACTGGCCCATAATCCACACCAAACAGTAATTTTTTGGGATGCATTGGTAGCTCTTGCAATGCTTCTGGCTGGTCTTCACTCCAGATGCGGCAATTTTGCTTGTTAACGTACCCATTCAACCAGAAATGAGCTTCGTCGCTGAACACAATTTTTCGATAAAAATGTGGATCTTCCTCCAACTTCGCCAACGCCCATTCACCAAATTGGAAACGTTGTGGGAGGTCGTGTGGCTTCAATTATTGCACCAGCTGAATCTTATAAGGTTTTACACCCAAATCCTGTCGCAAAATTTTCCACGTAGTGGAGTAACAGAGGCCCAATTGCTGCGAACGGCGACGAATCGACATTTCACGGTCTTCACTAACACTGGCAGATACAGCCGCAATATTTTCTTCAGTCCTCACTCTACGTCTGCGTGTTGGTGGTTTAATGTCCAATAACGTAAAAGGGTTCGAAATTTAGTCACAAGCTTCCGAATAGCTCCCTCAGTAGGCCGACCAAATTGCCCATAAATTGGAAGCAGCGCTCGATGCACTCTCTTAACCGAGCATGAACTTTGATAGTAAAATTCAATAATTTGCAAGCATTGTTCGTTCGTAAGTCGATTCATGGTTAAATTATAGACCAAACTGAACAAGTTTGACAATGACACAAGACACGATTCACGCGTCATCTGTCAAAAACAGTGTTGCCAAAAAGATACTAGCAAGAAAATCACCCATTATTTTTAACCTAATATCACCTATTACGAGAAGTCTGATTAGCTCGAAAATTTGCACAGGTGACAAGTGCGGATGACAATACAATAATCTTGGAAAGAAAATTGAATTTCAATATTTTTTAATAATTCGAATTTCGAATTTAAATAAATTGGATTTGAACATATGGAAAATCCAAAAATTTTAAAAATATTCGTAGGATTTGGAAATTTAAATAATACTAGAAATTTGGAAATTTGAAAAAAAAAAGAAAGCAAAATTATATTTATTGTCAAATCGAAGCTCTTGATTATAAGTACTGTTATCTTGACTCTGTACTTCCTATGTATCTGTTCATGAGGATTATGTTTTCAGTACAATTTAGAACCTCTGAGAAAAAAGGTAGTCTAACGGGCCATACAACTAGTCCATAGACATTCCCTGCCTTACCGGTAGAGCATCTGGAAAAATCGCCTCTCCCAGATACCTAACTCGGTCAGACGTGGCAAAGTCGAAGCGCGGTCAGAGCATAGGAAACCCTATGCTATGCAAATTTAGCACGTTCGCGACGTCGTGACGCACCGGTGGGTCATTATGGTTTTTAGGTTAGTGACATCAGAAAAATCAACATGTTATTAGAAAAAGACGGTAATAACAGTTTTTATTATAATAATATTTTTTACTAATTTTGTGTCAATAAATGTTTTTTTTTGCTTTCCCCATTCTACTTTTGAGCATGACCCACCGGTGGGTCACGTACGTTCATTAGTAATAATTTTACTTTAGGGACGTCATGACCCACCTGTGGGCACAAATAAAAGTTAGATTTTCAGTTTCAAACCTTACATTTCAATTCTTTCTGCAGATAATTTTCAAATAAGAAGCTGAAATGAGTTCCAGGGCCCGCAAAATATTGTCTTTAGCATTACCTGAAGCTGAAGAAGTGCAAGACCCAATACCGGTTTCATCATCCAAGATAGCAACATCTTCAACGCCTCTACAGATTTCACAATTGTACCATTCGCAACAGCCTCACCAAACACTGCCGCAAAGCTCATCCACCCTGAAACATAAATCGCCATCACCACAACCATCGACATCAAAAGCTCAGACCAGACAGAAGGAGACCATTACTTATTATTTCTCATCTTCAGAATCGGACAATGATTTACTTGTCACAGAAACGTTAGATGAGGAGGATAGCAGCTCTTCAGATTCTTCTGCGGAGGATGATCTTCCAGACATTACAGCAAATTCTGAACAATGGGGACCCTGCACCAATTTGCTTGTAAACAATTTGCAATTTACTGGACAAGGGGGACTAAAGAAACCAGATATGGGCCTATCCAATCCTTTTGCTATTTATAAGCAATTTTTAACTGATGAAATGTTAGATATAATGCAGGTAGTACTAGAAACAAATAGGTATGCAGCACAACTTATTTCGGCTAAGCCAATTCGTCCCAGATCATTACTGCATAACTGGATGGATACAACAAAGGAAGAAATACGAAAGTTTGTGGCTATTTTAATACTAATGGGAATAAACAAGTTACCTCAAATGCGTCTTTATTGGTCTAACAAAGATATGTTCAGCAATGTGTTCATAAAAAGACTAATGACGCGTAACAGATTTGAGGTGTTACTTAGATGTCTGCATTTCTCAAATAATAACGATCCCGCAGCTCAGAACGACAGGCTTTTTAAAACCAACAACATTTTGAATTTATGTTGTAAGCAGTTTCAAAACACCTTAGAACCGAACCAAGAAATTGTTATCGATGAAACGATGATCCCTTGGCGGGGCAGATTTGTCTTCAGACAATGTCTGCCCGCTAAATCGCATAAAATTTATAAAGTATGTACTCCCGAAGGATATGATCTGAAAGTGTACGCTGGAAAAAATGACGCCAATCCTGTAGGAGCCAACAGAACTGGGCATACTTACCAAGTTTGCAAGGAACTGCTTGCCGCCTTAAAAAATTGTGGACGAATTTGGTATGTTGACAATTTTTATACCAGTGTGGCACTCCGTAAAGACCTCCTAGGTTGCCAAACGAACGTTTGTGGTACTTTAAGAAATAACAGAAAAGGTAACCCAGAAAGTGTGACCAAAAAAAATAAAGAAAGGAGATGTGTAAGGCGAAGAGAATTCAAGTGGCATACGGGTGATAAAATGGGTGGATAAACGCCCAGTACGTATGCTTAGTTCGGTACCAGACCACACTGATAGACTAGTTCCGACAGGAAAAAAAATCGCAAAGGCGAAGACATTAAGAAGCCTCCTGCTATCATTGCTTATAACAATGCAAAAAAGGGCACCGTGGACATCTCCGATCAGATGTCCTCCTATTACACCAGTCTCAGAAAATCCTTAAAATGGTAGAAAAAGTAGTTTTTGAAGTCTTATTAGGAACCTGTGTGGTTAATGCGTGGGTAATTTATAATTCCTATGGCACTTACCCTAAAATAAATATGCTTTGTTTCCGAGAAAAAATTGTTGAAGGACTAATAGCAAGCATGGACACCGAAGTGGAAGAAGCTGAAGTCAATACTCCGGCGCCAGTTAGTAGAAGTAGAAAAAGATGCGCAGAATGTTACAAAAATATCCAGCAAGAAAAGGGAAGTAAAGTGGCCAGAGTTAAGGCAAAAAAAGTGCAAACAATCTGCGAGGATCGCGAAAATCAACCGACGATGTGCTTATGGTATGCTTCAAAAAATTTCATGATTAGTTTCGTTTATTCTATTCTATAGCATGTATAATTAATTTTTTTGCTACTATCCAGAAATCCAATGATTTGTTTTAGTTTTAGAATTTATAGTTGTGTTTAATTAGTTTTTTACCAATAAAAATAAAAGAAAATTTGTTTTTGAAGCTATGGCACATAGCAACCCTGATATTCCGGGACCATCTTTTCGACAAGTAAGTACCTATACCCCCCAGGTCCAATATAAAAGCCCCCAGTATAGGCGTCAAGTTTCAAAACGCATTTAACATTATAGTAGGTGTGACCCACCGGTGGACACGGACGACTATTAGTAAAGGCCAGTGTGACTCACCGGTGGGTCACAAACGCTTATTTAGTAAAAAGCCGTGTGACCCACCGGTGGGTCACGATGTCGTGAACGTGCTAGCTAAAAACTAGGATATAATTTTCAACTAAAGGAGAGTTTGTATTGCTGTAATAGATACATTACGGTGAATTTTAGGGAGTTTGTTACATAACAGAACTTTTGCAAAAGTTGAAGCAATAATTTTTCGTTCAGATACTGATGAAGTTTTATCTCTAATCTCAACGAATTCGATTTACCGGGTTTTATTCGAGACCACTGATAGTTTAGATTTTTTTTTCTCTAGTCGAAATTTTTGATCTCGTTACCCGTTGTTTCAAGCTCGTGGAAGCCTTTACAATAGGGTTATTTGGAATGTTGAACATGTTCCGAGACATTTATGATTTCTCATTTTCTGTTTTCAGGAAACAAGTTCCTGTGCCTTGTGCTGGGGCTGTGCGCCTATTTTCCCTCATCTCAGACCAAAAGTAACATGAAGGTCATTTACAAATGGAGTTACTTAGAATACGAGTACAATACTGAAACTGAACGCAGAGCTGCCATAGACTCGGAAGAGTTCATCCCTGGAAAGGGAACACCAATAGATGTAAATGTTTTTTACGGACGTAAGTACACTTAGTAGATTGATAGCCTTCATAAAAATTTACTAGTGTCTCACTAATAGCTCAACAACCATATACGAGGACGGTCCGACAAGTATTTAGCCTACAAAAGCATTATCTTATTTAGAAAGGGCCCCCCTTCTAACCGAACTAAATGTTTGAAGGCTCAAAATTGCGTCAAAAATTGTCAAACGTTTTTCATAAGCAAATTCCAAAAAAAAATCGGTCCAAACAAAGTGTCTAAGCTTTTCGTGTTATTTTTATTGATAAAATTAATAAGACAGAAGATTCCTGTAATCGCTACAAAGAGCTCAGAAATTCAACTTTAAGTCAAATTAGATATGAAAAAGCAGCATATTTATTATCCCTCCGTCAACAAAATGATTCAAAAATGTTTTATATATCCTTAAAATCAATGCGTATCCAACGGTCACAAAATACTGATATTCCTGTACATTTAAAGAACCCTACTGACATTAATAATTATTTCTGTTCGATTCTTAATGACGTCATTTGTTCATGCACAGAGAAGATTGAGCATTACGAAAAGAATCACTATTCTAGTGATCGATTCAAATTTAAACCAATCGACATGACTGATATAAAATCGATGTTCCAGTCTCTGAAATCGAATGCCTTAGGAAGCGATGGCGTGTCACTCAGAATGCTAAAACTATGCTTCTTTGCTATTTCAGGTCACATTTTACACATCATAAATACCTGTTTAGAAAGGGGATTCTTTCCAAAATCATGGAAAGAAGCATTAGTGTTACCTCTGGCTAAAATAAGTAAGAGAAAATTATATTCTGATTTAAGACCAATTAGTATTTTACCTGTTTTGTCGAAATTATTAGAAAAATCAATGTACGCCCAAATTTACGATTATCTCTCTAAAAATAAAATTTTGCCTTCCAAACAATGCGGTTATCGAAAAGGATATAACACTGCAGGTGAACTATTAGACTTAACCGATAACATCGTTAGAGCCTGGGATCAACATACGATCACATCATTAGTTCTTCTTGACTCTAAGGCATTCGATACCATAAATCATCGTCTTCTAGTAGCCAAGTTCAAATATTCGTTTCTTCTGACTCTGACTAAAAAATGATTCAGAGCTTCTCAGGAAATCGATATCAAAGGTTACGCATTGATATGGTTCTATCTTCAAAGTGCCTCATTTCCTCCGGAGTGCCTCAAGGGTCTGTACTTGGACCATTCCTATTCATTTTGTATACTTCTGATCTCCACTCAGTTGTTAAATTTTATTAGTATGTAAAGACAGATGCAGAAATTTATTTTGAATAGAAGTGTATAAATTAGTTGATAAGATTTATCTGCCACCTCGTTTGTTTTGTATGACTGTTACAATTTTATCCTTTTAAATCATGAAATATTGAATAGCCTTCACTTATATATGTTATATACCATATTTTTTATACACCTACATTTCTTAACTTCTAACTTATCAAATGTATTTATATTTTTTGTATTGTTTTTCTTTTTTTGGGGGGTTTAAGTGATTTATTATTATTATTATTTTGAACAAAACATGCCCTTACGAACTTTTTTCCAAAGTGGAGAGATATATCGGTTTAATATTTGAAAAAGTGCGAAATATATAATATTCGACTCCGGAAAACATTTTTAATGTTGCCAAAAATAATCATCAACAAGGCAATACAAGCAGACTATTATTTTATTTATTTTACTTATTTATATAATACAATCTTCCATCAGACCCGAATAACAAGTATAGGAATAACTATAACTACAAATTGGTAAATTCGAAGTAGTCAAAGAGTAGAGTATGTCATCTACAATGAACACCATACACATTAAAAAAATATACATTCATAGACATTAATCAAGGCACATTCACAACACATTAAAATCACAACGCCTTAAAATCATAATGGCCGTGACAGATATTCATCAACTGTGTAAAATTGATGCTCAAGAATTATACTGGGGTGTAATACTGGACTTCGCTAAGATGTCGGTTCTTGGGACTTGGCGTAAACGTAAACAAAAAAGCCCAAATTATGGCCTATCTCTGTCGTCGGAAAGCCTCTAATTTTACGTCTTATCCATTCATCCGAGGGAATATTTCTTGCAACTATCATGATGTTTTGACTTCCAGATCATCCTAGTGAAAAGAAGATGTTCGTAACTATTCCAAGGTTCCAGAAAGGAGTCCCGTTTTCAGTAGGAACTGTGACGAACAGGACGAGGAATGGAAATCCTATAATCGCACCGTTCCCATCTTGGGACTGGTACCGAAACGTTGAAGCTTGTGGACCAAGGAGAATTGTATCTGTTTACAGAATAGCAGTAAGTAACACAAGCTTAAACTCTAATCTGAGACGTCAAAGTATGCACAAATATCGAGCACCATGCCGGTGGAGTAAGCAGCGTACGCCACTCTTAAGAGGCGTGTATTTGAGTACATCGAACCATGTACACAAACAAATTCCACGTTAGCAGTGGCGTTCGATGAGTTATGCTGGTCTTTTCAATTTCAAAAGCACTCGTTCAAATCAGTATAGTTAGTAAAACCTTTTTCCCTTCATGATCTCCATATTTTCAGATTGACAGATGTGGGAGGCTGTGGGTGTTAGACAATGGTGTTGTGCTGGACAAGAAGGTCTGCCAACCACAGATATTAGCTTTCGACGTCAGGACGGTAAGTTGTTTTGAGAATTCAATTATAATACATGAATAATAGTTATACAATCAATGATATGCGTATATTTAAGGGTGTGAATCTACATGAAAAATTAGTGTTAGTTTGCTTAATAAACTATGGTCCAAAAATGTTTAATTACAAAAACTCGGGGTGTTGAAGTTTTAGGAAAAAAGGGAAAATTAATTAATATTTTCAGAACCGCTTCAGATATTTCACTGATACGTAGTACGTAGTGACAGTTGACAAAGTTACATATTTCTCAATGCAAAAATAATTTTTAGCTTTAACAGTGACGTGCGTACAGGTATTGACTTCGATATTTTTTAAGACAGTAGTGGTACGCCAATGGTTTTTTGCCAAACAAAAATTATTCTTGAATTCCCCGTTCAATTTAAAACAAATGATCTCTTGTAAATTGTTTTCCTCCGATGCGCCATTTTCGAGTAAAAAAATAAAAACCGTTCTATTATCCGAGAAAATTAAGGTAATAATAATTGAAGAATGCAAGTTAGCAATAAATATCTAGTTGCTCTGGAATATGTCACTGGCTTTTGACATCTGACAAGTCTATGTTAAATGGGTTAAGGCTTTCGCGGCCAGTTGATAAACTGCTGTCTTGATTCAGGTTTAAAGGCCGTCGTCGGTTGGAATTTCTTCCTAACGTTTCGCTAGCACGAGTGGCAAGCTTCTTCAGAGGTCCTTCCATTTCCGATGCTGGATGTAGACTGACTTTAGACCCGAATCAAGTCAGCAGTTTAAGTCTATGTTATTCAAATCTGTTCGCTGAGACATCTTTTTCATTATTTAGTTTTTACAATCTTATATGGCCTTGCCGACGATAATGGTGAGCAAGCCAGACAGTTTTATCACCAGAGATATTCCGATCGTGCTTTGCCAGATAGCCGAACCTTTTCTAATATTCATCGTCGTCTTGTTGAAACTGGTTCTCTCCGAGAAGGAACATTTGAAGGTTGACCTGAGACGAGTACTAGGAAGATCGTTAGACATTTAAATATTTGCTATCAAATTGTTTGGAGAATTTTAGTGGATTTTTTGTTATATCCTTACCATATTTTAAGAGTACAGGCATTACTTCCCATTGATTTTCTAAGGTGTGTGACCTTTGTGATTATGTTCACGGACAAAACTGATTTTTCTCAAAATGCCATTCAGAATTTCCACAATAAACGGAGATAATAATAGTCTTCTCCACCGAGCTATGCATATAATTTTTTCACTACTATCGATGATACATTTACTTTGATTAGACCTTGGAGTACAGTATATCTTAGAATTTTCTGAACGTCCGACAACACTGGAACACTGTCCGAACGAAATGTGTGGATCACAGAACGATGAAAAGAGGGACGCTGCCGCTAATGATGAAGTCCAACAAAGCTAGTAGGTGCTACGTTGGTCGACGAACATAATTCGTTTCCCACTCATTTCCAAATACTACAATTTATCAAGAAGCGTGGGATAAAGTTGTCAAAGTACTGAGGCAGATATACACAATGAGTAACAACAATTTTAGTTATAATATAGCTTGTAGTGAGCAATGATTATTAGAAACAATTGAAAATGGACTTAGGGCCGATTTCACCAACATTATTATTATGGACCAATAGGAAAATACCTTATCGAAATGCAATTTGACGGAAGCTGTCAATGGTGTCAGAATATCAGTGATTTCTATTAGAATGCTGAATAAAATCGTAAAAATTCGACTATATTAAAACAAGACCACTTTTTGATTCCAACATGATGCTTTTGTATAGAAAAAAACAGGACAACTTTTATGTATTTTGATATATGTTATAGGTTTGCATTTAACAATCCGTTATCCCCTCAGCGAATGGGAATGGGAGAAATAATAGGTCGATTTTCTAGCTGTTAAATTTGGCAGCAGGTTTGGTCGTTTGTTAGTTCATGACAATCTCGAAATTTGTTAAGTGTTAAGGGCCAATGTTACCAAAAAAATTAAGCTGATGAAATCTTAGTCTGTGGACCGAATCTTATTTGCTAGAAACAGTGGCAGATTGAAATGGAAATTTTGCATTGATAAATTTGAAAGTATAAAGTCATGCTTGGGAGAAGATTCAAATGTCTTGACCAGAAGCCGTGTTATTTTTTTTGCAAATTATGAGCCTTTCTTCACATAGGACGTAGCAATGCCATATTCGAAATCAGCATTTCAGTTTTCTCCAGCTTATCGAGTCTTGTTCGCTGGAGACATGGGAGACATAATTGGAAACTAAAGTCATACTATGAAATTCTAGTAATAACAGACTGTATACGATATTATACTACTCTAGGTGCTAGTGCATGCTGTTAACGGAGCATTGATTAGCATATTCCACCTACTTCTACTGAAGTGGAACTCGGGCGTATTTTTTATAGATACCTCTGTGTTATGTTTGCTATTCGATTCGTTCTGAACCGAACTGGAACATTTTTTCATCGGATGCAAGACAGGTATTTAACACTACCGTTTAATATGGATCTGGCAATGGCTATAAGACATGCTCTGTATTACACATCGCCTGTATAGTGTCTTTAACAACTACTCCGAGAAAACTGAGTCAATTGGTGTAAAACTGATGTTTGCTGGTTTCAAGCACGTTTGCTGGTTGGTCTGAGGATCACATCATTTTTAATTGGCATTCGTATTAGATTATCTTAGTGGTGGTTTCAGTATTTATAGATTTTTGGTGTGTATGTAAATACATAAAAGCTAGCGGCTTCAGTGTTAATTGGAAATATTATACTAGTTTCTAATTGATTGACTAAAGTGGATTTGGGTATTGTCACTTCAAAAGTTATCATAAACCCTGGATTGCCTGGTTATCTCCAGCTACCAGTGGTATGCCAGCTGGTAATCATTGTCATTTCATACGATGATGATGTGAGAAAGACTCTATGCCTCTGACTCATAACTGTTCCAAGTTCCGCTCAATTCACAGATCAGATGTCGCACCGCGATAACGGTCGACCCATCTAGCACTTGGAATCATAAGTATTCAAGTTGAAATAGTCATGTTTGTTTCTTGTTTGACGTAGATCTTCTTAGCATAATTTTAGTTATCACCTCAATCAAAAGACTCTGTTAAAAATGGCGAAATTCATGGTTGCTGTTATAGAGCTGGTTACGATACTACGGAGAAACGGAGATGTTCTAAGTGTTAAGTGCACTTACAAAACCAGACAGAACGGATCTGGAAAACATTTTTTGGGAGGGAGTGGACTCATGTTCAGGAAGATATCTATCTTGATGGGGAAGGGGTTTCGGCGATTGAAGCTTAAAGAGCGAGGGAGGGATCGCCGATTCAAAACTGAAGTTTGGATTGCGGAGGAGGAGAAGCGTCTGCAAATTGAAAAACCCCCCTGGATCCGCCACTGAAGACTTTCAAGTACACAGTAGTGCTCGTTGCGGCCAAAACGTCTCTGTGGTCTTGTGATCAAGCTAATATCGGCAGCAATATACTTTATTACGTTAAAAAAATATATTTTTAGTTAGATTATTAGTCGACAGTATGCCAATAACCTACTACTGATCTAGAATTAAGCATATTTACGACATGGTGATAGGGTTGTGATGTCTCTAACCATTTTCTAGAGCCTTTTTTCATCATCAAACTTTGATACAAACTATTGTTACTATGGACGCGAATGCTGTCAAAATTTTGTTCTGACAAGTACGTCTGAGATCCTCGTCCGAACAAGGCGGTTACACTGTGCATGTTTACTCACATCTTGATAGCCAGTACGTTTCTGCCACCCAGCAGATATAGAAGAAGTTGATAAATTTTATTGCTTTGAAGGTCCTTTACTGAAGTATTGTTGTTAAATCGTGGAAGAGCAGAGCATTTCATTGCTTTATTTTCTAGTCGGAACGACAAAGGGGAGTTTGAAATATTATTTGAAGAATTGCTGGACCAGCCACAAAAGTTTTTCAAATATTTTAGGATAACTGTTGAATGTAAGTGAGTGTAATGAAAGTGACAAATAATGTTGATGTTGATTTCTATAGCGACTTTCTTCCATTTTTGCAGAGAAATATGTTTATTATGATAATGGTTGTCTCTCATACAGCGATCTGTTCTCATAGACATGAGTATCAAATTGCCGATGTCCATGGTGAAATAACCGATAAATACTCAAAAGCAACACAGGTCATACTAAATTCCGTCAGAATTCGCATCCACAGTAACCATAGCTCTAGCGTTATAAATTATATGATTTGAGTCTGTAGCATGTTTGTTCTATAGATGTATGCAAAGATGAAGCTTATGACATGCGGTACTATAAGGAAGCCATGATAGTAGGTTATAAGAGAAAGACAGTCATTTAATTTTATGTAAGTGACCTGTGCGACTATCCGATCATACCGCAGTAATTCGTCTGCGGTAAAAAAAACTTGTCACTCAGTTCAGTATTTATTAATTGCAAATTTTATGTAACCGATTTCAAGTCCAATATCGATAAAATAAATAACAGTTGGCAGAGAGTTTGTATCTATTGTGTACCCAGAGAAATTGTTTCATTTTATTCCCTATGAAGTCAGAGAGATATTTCCATATTAACAGTTATAAACAAGTGGTCTAGTTCAAAGTAGTTCTGATAGCAAAAACATAATTTGTGCTATTTAAGCAAAATACAAGCAGAAGGTTTTGTTGATATTTGTCATCAATAGGCGAACTTTTGATATGATTTGGAATTGGCGTCGTTTCATCTCAGTCACAAGTAAACAAACAAAAAGTGACATTTCCCAGTTGCAACCGTATCGAATCGGACGCAGCAACAATTGTGTGTATCTATTGTTCCTTAATTTCCGCGTTTAAGTATTTCTGCGTTTCGTTAACAACCTTATTAAATCAGCCTACTAATTGCGTTGTTGAAAAAAATTTTAGAAATATCCGAAATGTTGACATCATACCTGCACACCACAAACCTCAATAATGTCAGTGGAAACAGATTTAAGACTTTATTCAGTGATTATTAAGATACTTTTTATGTTGTTCCGAGATCCCACTATAAATGACCAATAATTCGTTAACAGAATAGGGCTTGACGATTCCACCCTAAGATCGAATTGTCAATCCTGGTAAAATTTTCTTATGAGAAAGAAGGCAATTATTTCATTGAAAACTGCAGTTTAGTAATATTGAAGTCATCCATGGGAATATGTTCAATACCTATCCTACCAGTTATAATTGGCTCATTGGGAGCAATTAAAAAGGGAATGCATACGTACTTAGATCAAATACCAGGAAAGCCAGATATATATGAACTGCAAAAGATTGCACTGCTTGGATTAGCCCATATTCTGAGAAGAGTATTAACATAAGAACCAGCTAAACCTCAGAACCCTTGTTGGGTTCCGGTGGCTGGTACTCTCCGATCAGAGGAGGTCGAGAGTATGTAATTGAAATAATAATAATAGTAATAATAAGAAATGACTTTATTGAATAAAACAAATAATCTTTTTACAAAGGTAATTTAGAAAAAAAAATACTGAATACATTGCCTAAAGACAAAAAATAATAATAATAATAATAGTTTGTTCAGATTTGTATTCAGCAAATATTTCTTATATTGTATTTTGAAACTTGAAGTAGAAAAATTAAGGAACTGGTTGGGAATTGAATTAAATTGTTTAACAGCATTGTATAAGAATGATCGTTGAAACAATGCACTACTATGAAGCGGCATAGTTAATTTTTTTTAATGCATCATAGACCAAGGTAATTAGCCAAAGACCGACACTGTATCAGAAGAGATTCAATAACCTATTTTGTAACGGAATTATAGTCTTCAGGGTATACGACAACGCTCCTCATCGAGAGATAGGAAAAAAATTATTGAGTGACTTTTTAAAACTCTTTCGGGTATATGCATTCTACATTTTTTATTTTTAACTGAAAAATGGATAACGGCAATTGTCAAAAGTTAAGGCATATGTGGTGCTTTACGTGCAAAAAATCATTGGTAATGTTCAACGGTTTCTGTAAACTTTATATTAATTACTAATTTTTTTCAAAAAAAAAAATGGTTTTGCTTGAAAACTTTGGATTAGTCAAATGGTCACATTTTTTATGCTCTTACTAGAAACCTAGTTTAACATAGATCATATTAAAACAGACACCAATTTTTTATACTAACCATGTGAAAGAGCGTTGGCAGCAGTACATTTGTATTTGCCTTATAAACAATTAGAATTATTACGTTGTTTTTGGGAGTTGTAATTAGTACATGACAATATACTAAGTGACATATAAATCCGAACATCCAGTTTAAATGGTTTTAATTTAATAATATTTTGTATAAGTACTTAATGAAGCATAATAAGTAAATGATAAACATTTCAAAATGATTGCACTGCTTTAAAGCCCTAGCTATAGCACCCCAAACCATAACTCCTACAGTGTGATGAACATGTCTTTCAACAAAAACTGTGGATTCCTCCTTTCACCACGTCGCCTTCTAACCCTGGCACGACCATCGTGCATGCCTAAACAAATCGAGACTCGTCACTAAAGACAATACTTTTCCATTCCTGATCCCAGAGTGACCGTTGTCTGCACCACTCAAGGCGATTACGTCGGTGTTCTCGAGTTAAAGGGAGGACCCAGTGTGGCCGGTATGAAAACAAGCCAAACCTTCTCATTCAGCGGTAAACACTTCGCATGCCAATAGGTCTTCCGTGTTCTGCAAACCATTCATTTGTAATGGACCTGGTAGTGGAGAAACGGTCCCTTAAGGCCAATAATCTTAGGCGGCGATCTTCACGGTCTGTTGTTCTACGGCGGCGTCCAGTGCCCCTTGCTCTTTGCGTACGGCCTTCTCGAAGCCATGCCTGACAATACCTAACCACAGTGTCTACACTTCTTTGCACTCTAACTGCAATTGCCCGAAAAGAAAGTCCAGCTTCCCGAAGTCCCACTATACGGCCCCTATCAAACTCACTAAGTTGACGAAATCGTACAGGTCTCCGTACTCTAGGCATCGTAACCGATCGTAAAGGATGTCAAGAACCAAAATCCGCCAACGTTGATTCTTTACTGCGACTGAAATACTCATTTTTAGAGCGTTAGTGAATTAAAAAAAAGCAGTATAAAAACCGGAATGTCCAACTGATAAGGCTGAAAATTTTTTCACTTGTTATTTACAGTAAGATAAATACATTCACCAACTTTTATTAAATAAAACCATTTAAACTGGGTGTTCGGATTTATATGTCACTTAGTATACATAGTTTGAGAAAAAAATCAACCTTTCTTGTCAGTGGAACTGCACGCTATGATCTTATTGTAAAAATAAACGAAGTCAAAGATGAAATGAAAGACTGGTTCCAAGTAAATCGTTTGATTATAAACCTTCAAAAGTCTGACATTGTACATTTTTATACAAGCGCCCCTGTTCAGTTGATAACAACACATTGACAGTCTGTGTAAAAAGTTATACCAATCGTATTATGCAATTCTGAAGCTTAAGTTTTGCTTACTAGACTCAGCTTTGCTAGTTTGATGTGTATTATTCTCTCGTCCACACACATCTATCAAGGCACATCATAATTTGGGGTCAATTACGTTCAATTTATAGAGCGTTTGTTCAACAGAAGAGAATACTTACAATAGTTATTCATATTTGTAAGTGCACCCTTTTCACACGTGCAAACAAAATAAAATTTATACAGAGCAAAAACATCAACACACACACACAAGGGCAGGTGAGAGTATTCCAAAACACACACTGACGCTGTCTGAAAAGTCGTCACAGTGCACCTGCATGAGAATATATAACAATCTTCCAGTTAATCTCAAGAATGCCAGTAGCATTGCTTGTTTCAAACGTCAACTACGAAAATTATTAGTTTAAAAATGTTTGTACTCTTTGTCTGAATACCTCGCACTGTGATATATATACTAAGTGACATATAAATCCGAACACCCAGTTTAAATGGTTTTATTTTAATAAAAGTTGGTGAATGTATTTATCTTACTGTAAATAACAAGTGAAAAAATTTTCAGCCTTATCAGTTGGACATTCCGGTTTTTATACTCCTTCTTTTTAATTCACTAACGTTCTAAAAATGAATATTTCAGCCGCAGTAAAGAATCAACGTTGGCGGATTTTGGTTCTTGACATCCTTTACGATCGGTTACGATGCCTACAGTACGGAGACCTGTACGATTTTGTCAACTTAGTGAGTTTGATAGGGGCCGTATAGTGGGACTTCGGGAAGCTGGACTTTCTTTTCGGGCAATTGCAGTTAGAGTGCAAAGAAGTGTATACTCTGTGGTTAGGTGTTGTCAGGCATTTCTTCGAGAACGCCGTACGCAAAGAGCAAGTGGCACTGGACGCCGCCGTAGAACAACAGACCGTGAAGATCGCCGCCTGAGATTATTGGCCTTAAGGGACCGTTTCTCCACTACCAGGTCCATTGCAAATGAATGGTTTGCAGAACACGGAAGACCTATTGGCATGCGAAGTGTTTACCGACGAATGAGAAGTTTTGGCTTGTTTTCATACCGGCCACACTGGGTCGTCCCTTTAACTCGAGAACACCGACGTAATCACCTTGAGTGGTGCAGACAACGGTCACTCTGGGATCAGGAATGGAACAGTATTGTCTTTAGTGACGAGTCTCGATTTTGTTTAGGCATGCACGATGGCCGTGCCAGGGTTAGAAGGCGACGTGGTGAAAGGAGGAATCCACAGTTTTTTGTTGAAAGACATGTTCATCACACTGTTGGAGTTATGGTTTGGGGTGCTATAGCTTATGGTTCCAGGTCACCTTTAATCTTCATCAGATATAACATGAACGCGCAGCGTTATATCCACGAAGTTCTAGAACCCCATCTTTTACCCTATCTTGACACCCTGGCAGATCCAACTTTCCAACAAGATAATGCCCGACCACATGTTGCAAGAGTCACAATAGACTTCTTTCAACATAATGATGTCACATTGTTACCATGGCCACCAAGATCTCCCGACTTATCCCCAATTGAGCACGTGTGGGATATGATGGGTAGGAGATTGTTCAATTTGCAACGTCCTCCTCAGACTCTAGAAGCACTTCGAGAGGAGTTGGTGGTTGCCTGGAATGAGATACCACAGGAGGACATTGACCACCTGATCAGAAGCATGCCTAGGCGCGTTGGAGAATGCGTAGCACATCAGGGTGCATCCACACATTATTAAAGGTCAAAGAGCTTTAAAGCAGTGCAATCATTTTGAAATGTTTATCATTTACTTATTATGCTTCATTAAGTACTTATACAAAATTTTATTAAAATAAAACCATTTAAACTGGGTGTTCGGATTTATATGTCACTTAGTATACATTACAAGATTGGAAAGGTGATTGGAATTCATGTCCATCTTTGATTACCAACTAAAAGTAGACCCCTTAAGAAACATTGCTAAAACAGATTATTAAGATTTTTTCTAGACATCCTATTTTATCATTGGAGTATTCTGCCATAAAAAAGTTTTTCCTGAATTCGAGGAGTGAAGTGATAATCCATGCATTGTAACATAAAAAAATTGCTACCAACTGAAATAGTCACAAGAGTAACGGAACTAAACTCACCAAAGCTTGACACCATCTTATGTGTCCCTATTCTGTAGTGGCCGACTCTGCTGACAATGGAAGCTAGGGGGGGGGGGGGGGGGTGGTACGTCAGTGGGGAAAGTTTTAGGTTTGATTTATGAATTGTCTTTTCTTGTTAAGCCCTTCTCGTTCAACTGTTATCTGTGTGTAATCTTTGAAAGTTTTTCATTTGAAAAATATGCATGAAGGTTATGTTTTTTAATAACAGCCCCTTTTTGTTGACAGAATGGACTCGGTTGCGCAATTTTGCATCCAATTTCTTGCAACAATTAGAACCCCCAAATGCTGAGAGAAACAAATATGACCTAAAATTAGATCCTGACATAAGGGCTTAAGAAGTCGAGCTAATTTTGAGGTTTAAAAATAATAATAATAAATAATAATGATAAATGGGCTTTATTTCGTATCTAAGTGAAAGTACAAAAAAGGCGAAGTGTCGCTAAGATTAGCGTTTTTCAACTTAACCTTAACCTTAACAAAAAAATATATACATAATAAAACATTCCACCAACAGAAATGAACAATTACAAGAATAGTCCATATTTCTAGCATTTTGTATTCATTATCAGACCTCGACTTGTAGTTTTAGTTTAAGCCTCTTTTTAAAATTAAATATATTTTTGAATGTAACAGGCAGATCATTATGTAATTGAATAGCATTGTAGCTGAATGATGTTTTGTAGACAGCCTTAGAATGTAAGGGTATCACTAACATATTCCTATTCCTTGTATTCAGTTGATTTATGTCACTACATCGTGTTAACTTATTATGCAAATATTGTGGTTGTTTGGTAGCTAAGACCTTATGTGTGAGTGTCAATAAGTGAAGCTTTTGCATGCCTTTAATCTGCAGGATACCAAGTTCCTTAAATTTATAAGAAATATGATCAAACTTTCGTATTCTGCAAGAAAATCTGACGCACGAATTCTGAATGCGCTGTAATTTGCTTTGTTCACTATATGATAGAGCTGCGCCACATATACTGTCACACTAACTGATCTTTGATATAATTAATGTTTCACACAGTTTAAGCTTTACTGAAGTAGATATTATTTTCTTATGTCGAAGAAACTGTTTCAAAATGCAGAATGATGCACTATATAATGAATTTTACGTGTTTTTTGTATTTTAGTTCTGTGTCAATCCAGAGTCCCAGGTCTTTACACTCATTCATTATAAGAAGCCAGCAATCATAGATTTTAAGGTTAATTTCCGTTTCGATCAATGTTCTTTTGTTTTTTGAGCCGAAAACCATAACTGAAGATTTAGATGGTTTAATTTTTAGGTTATGCGAGCACGAGATGTCTACTAGCATTGCTTCTGCTATTTTAAAATCTTTGTGTTGAAAACTAAAATAAATTTGAGTATCATCAACATAGTGATGGATTGTGCAATTAGGGACATATTGATGAAAATCCGATATATATAGAGAGAAAAGTAAAGGTTGCAAGTATGGAACCTTGAGGAACACCAAAACTTATAGCAGTTGACTGTGACATTTTCGAAGCTGTTAAGACCTTTTGATTTCTATTTGACAAATAGTAGCTTATCAAATTGACTACAGCATCAGTAAAACCATAGTAAGACAGCTTAAGTAGCTTAAGTAGCAGAATTTCAGGGTCTATCATATCGAAAGCTTTTGTGTAATCCAGCAGAACTAAACAAGTGAATACTTCCTTGATCCAGGCCTCTTATAACATCATCAGTGATATTGGCTAGAGCAGTTGTTGTACTATGGTTTTCCCTGAATCCAGACTGCATTGATGGAACTATTTCATTACTGAAAATATACTGAGATATTTGTATCTTCATTTCCCGTTCCAAAAGCTTCGAAAATGCGGGAAGAAAGCTGACTGGTCTAAGTTGCGTTACAGACGTGGAAATCGCTACTTTAGAAATAGGTATGATGATAGCCTGCTTCCAAGCATCAGGGAAACAGGATGTTGATATTGCGTGATTGATTATAAATATAATATGGTCTAAGAGCAAAGTGAAAATGTATTTTATCATAATGAGTGAGATTCCATCAGCCCCTACAGCATTAGTTTTAATAAATGAGAAACTCTTCGCAACAGATTCTTTGGCAACCTTTTGGAAACAGAATGACTTGAGAAACTTATTGTTTTGATATCTGTTCAGTAGTTCTAATTGCTTTTGTGTCTTGGTTATGATTGGAATATTTGAGAAATGTGAATTTATTTCATCTGCGTCATTGAAGCTATCTGGAAGAGTATTTATAGAGGACTTATTATATTAATGTGATGGAGTGCTAGAACCTGCATTGTTTATAAAACGAATATCTACAATTCTCATAAGCTTTGCGGATTGACAGTATCAAAACTGATAACATTGATAAGCTTTGTGAATGTTTATGAGAACGTTCGGCTCAGAGTTAGGTTCTAATATCAAGTTACCTTTGGAGTCAACTTCTATATATTGATGATACGACAATCTACAGGGCCGTCTTGCCTACAGACACGAACTGAGTAAAGACATCACTACTGATGTCACACTGATGGTAACCATAATGGCGGACGTGAGGGACAGCTGCGATGACGTGTTCATATATTCTGCGGACTGTCAAGGTAATACCATCTACGTCACGGACGTGAACAATGACGTCAGCTGGGCTGCTAAGGACAAGACGATGTACCCTTGGCCCCCGTATGGAACGTACAACATTCTTGGTGAGTATCTTCATGTTTTTACGGTAAGACAAAGTGGGAAAAGTGAACATCCTCCTTTTTTTCCGACTTTCTTAGTCATACGAATGTCAATTTGTGTAAAACTATAAATTGATAATATGACCCTCCGATATTAGAGATGCACCAACTGCTCGGTTTGTACACGGGACTAGACATACTCGGCGCATTTTAATACGTACTTGGTCCGGACACACGATACACAACTTTTGTAAATCAAAGAATTACAGATGTGACGTACAAGGTTTTAGCTAATATGTCTTACCTGAACCTTCCTGATATGCTCTCCAAGAAATGAACGTATCATCAAAGAAAATAGTAGCCACAATTACATCATATTTTTGCCAGAACCAGTTACCTGATTCAGATGATTTTTAAGTAAATACCGGTCATCTTCTCCAGTAAATATGTATGGTATTTGCTTAGTTTATTAGCTATGATACATGGTGTGTACTACGCTTTTTCTTAAAAGATATGTCAGTCTATGAAGCAGCTGATATAGAAGTTAAAACTGTAACCACATTGTAGTATTGAACCTTTATCCTTCATAGCAACACTCAATATACAACTAAACCATAAAACAGAATAAAATAATGGCAATAATGCAGCAAATGTCGAAAAACAACGTAAATTATGAATATTCCGCATTTCTGTGAAGAAGATATTTACCCATACAAGAGATAATTTAGCCGTTTCTAAATCTGAGTTGGCTTCGCCACAACATCCAACAGCTTCAATTTGTTTCTTTCATAAGCTCCCCCCAAAGCCAGTCCAGGAATCAATATGATTATAATTTCAGTGTTCCTGGTGGCTAATCACATGGCAGCGATTCTATTCGGCATTTTTTTGAAAACTTGCTTGGGGCTTCGCGCTCATTGCTTATCTTCATCAAAAACGTACGTTTAAGATATCGAGTATACACCTTTTGAACTTGAACCTCAGACGCACAACTATGGTGCGTTAATTTCTTGGAAAAGTGAATCAATTGTGAAAATACAAGGATTTTTCAAAAGCACAAATGTAATCGTTATATAAGTTGTCTCGAAAGTAAGGGTCCCACATTTTTTCAGGTACAAGGAATTTTTTAGTTGAATTTACCATTGGAAACGTTGATCTTTGAGCTATTTTTCTACATAGTCGACGTATTGTTTTGGACGTGGAATCCACTTTTTCATGGGGGATGCGCATTGTCGTAGTCTTATTCTTTGGCGAGTTTTCCCCTATGACGATTTTGGATTGTCCGTCTGAGCTTTTTCTGAAGCCTTTTCGTGGATCGTGATACGCTGATCTTCGAGCAAGTTTTGCTCGATCTTCGCCATAACTTCCTCAGAGCTCGACGACCTCCCGATCCGTTGTTTATTGTAGATTTTCATGCGGCCATCAAATAACTCTCTTCATCGTTTGAGGACATGTTGAATGCCGTTTTCCATATACTTCACGCAACTGGCGATGAATTTCTATGGGTGGTAACGTTTTTGTGTACAAAAGACAGATGAGCGCAGGAATTTCGCACCAGGCGACGTCGGCGAAGGAAGGCTCTATTGCGCATGGCTGACAAGCCTGTAATAAGCGTCGCGTCGCCAATAGGCGCTTCTTGTTGGGATCGGTGGTGGGGGTGCCGAAAAATACAATGCTGTTGCCAGATTTCGCCTAGCATCACGCGCGGCAAAGTTACAGCGTTGGGAATCTTATTTATAAAATAGCCCTCGAACATCAGCGAGTACCCATCAAGTGCTCGGCCGAGAACCTGGTATTCGCTATTCGAATCCGACCAAGAACCCAGTACTAGGCCTTTTGAAAAAAGTACTACTCGGTGCATTCCTAGTCGTGATGAATGGTTGTTTTGTTCGATATACAGGGTGGCCCATCCACGTGTGGATGGAATATTACTGATAAACAAATACATTTTGGGAAAATCTATGTATGCGATGTTATATATAATATTTGAGGGCACATTTCTAAAATATTGTTCATTACACAGGGTGTCGCAATTTCGACCTACATATCCTAGTTGTAAACTAATTCAAAAGAAGAAGATTGATATAACATACTATGGGATTTTGGTAATTAACTACTGAGATATAAGGTGTTTTGTCTAGAAAAACCTCGCACTTCGGCAACCCCTCAGTCCGCCATTTTGAAATTCGGAGGGCTGAATTTTGTATAAAAAAAACTTGCATACCTCAGCTTTTATCTTGTTTGTTACTTTTTCGAATTCTAATTTTTGCTCATACATGGTGGTCAGAAACGCAAATTGTAGTTTTGACCAAAAATTTAAAATACATCACTCTGTTTGGATTCAATTTTTTCTAAGCTTTTTTTGATACTAGACACGTAAGGGTTTTTATGGCCATTTTTTGGTTATTATCTTTTATGGAACGGCTTAATTCGCTAAAATATCGCATCGTCCTTGGAAAAAACTAAATTGATGATTAGTTACAAACTGTGCTTTGCAAGCATTATAATCAAAACGTGTTTGAAAATTAATTTTTCTAAAGCAGAAGTAGTGAATATGGTGTTCGTTTTGGGCGAAGCCCAAAGAAATGGTTTCCTAGCATCTCGCATTTATAAGCAACGGTACCCCAATATGCGACATCCAAGGCCGAAAACATTTTCCACACTACGAGAATGCTTTGAATCAAGTGGAGCAGTGGAATATAGTAAAAAATTTATAAATAATCCAAGTATAACCAATGAGGCGAATCAATTGAAGGTTCTATTAAAATTGCAGGAAAATCCCCATTTAAGTGCACGGCAATTTCGAGCTGAAACTGATATATGTATATGCAGAACCTCTGTCCAAAGGATTATTCACAAGCATAGATGCACAAAATTTGGACACCTGGAGTAGAAATCGTTGGATCGGTCGTGATGGGTCTATATCTTGGCCTCCTAGATCACCAGATATGGCACCTACGGGACTACGTTAAGCAAGGGTTTAAAGACATCCACCGTCTACCCCGGAAAATATGAAGGAAAGGATTAAGGATGCTTTTCTGAACATAAGGGAAAACATGCTGAGGGATATGCAACAGTCATTTATCCAAAGCTACGGCTGTGTATTCAACATGGTGGAGATATTTTCGAGCAGTTTTTGTAGATTAGGTCTTGAGTAGTGATAGTTGTTTGTTTAAGTTGTTGTTACAGTTGTTTTCCTCTATTAGTTTTTACATCAAATCTGTACTCTTAGTGGCAATATGGAACTAGCTCACTGTCTTTTGTTTCCATGGATGATGTGAATTTCTTCCTTAATTGTGGTTTGTTGTTCTACTAAAAGCTTAATAACTCAAAATCTGGTGACTCTATCTGAATGAAACCTTATACAAAAAAAAGCTTATAAAAAATTGAATCCAAACTTGCACAAATATAGAGGGTGATGCATTTGAAATTTTGAGAAAAGGTACAATTCGTGTTTTTGACCACCCTGTATGGGAAAAAATGAACATTCGAAAAAGTAACAAATAAAATAAAATCTGAGGTGTGTAATTTTTTTTTGATACAAAATTCAACATTCCAAATTTCAAAATGGCGGACTGAGGGGTTGCCGAATTGGTCGGTTTTTCTGGACAAACCACCTTACATATCAATCTTCTTCTTTTGAATTGGTTTATCCAAATATGCAAAAAAATTGAGTCATTTCATTTAAAAAATCACAGCTTTGGTATGTAGGTCAAAATTGGGACACTCTTTATAATTACCAATATTTTATAAATGTGCCCTCAAATGTCATGTATAACATGCCATAAATAGATGTTCCCAAAATGTATTTTTTATGAGTAATATTCCGTCCACATGTGGATGGGCCACTCTGTATATGATATTTTTGTATAAAATCTTATTTTCGATTTTATTGTATGTGTTCACTTTACCTAGAAGTCGATAATCTTTTTATTTTCTGTTATCTATGTTCTTGATAGCTACCATTACGTAAGAACTATTGTTTATTATTTCAAGATGTACATATATATAAAGAATCACTTCAAATATTTTCCATGATTCTATATTAATTAACAGCCTTGTAAGAATAGCAGAAATATTTAGGTATTTATTCACTTTTCCTCTATTTTCTCTCGAAGTGTCTGACTCTTTAGAAATTCTCATATTCAGCAAAACTATTTGATAGTCTTATACAATTTTGAATTGTTTAGCAGCTCCCTTACCTATCATCTTCCTAACGACGTCTTTATATTACTATACAGCACAATATTCGAGTAGGGACAAAAGTGTAACATGCAGAAAATAAGCGGTAGATATTAAAATTTCATTGAACCGGTGAGTAACTGAACAGAGATAATGCGTTGGTTGAAAAGCGGGGTCAACCTAGCGAACGAATGCCCTCTGTGATAATCGAAGAGCTAGGCGGCTGCATCCATATCCCAAAGTACACTAATTCGCTCCATTTTATTGAAAAAAACTGAGAACTAAATTCGTCTGATGTCTTCAAATCAATGTGTACGAGAGAGAACATATGTTAAAAAGAGATAAAAGTCGGCTGGATAGCGAAGATCATCACCGCGTTGCTTAGCAACGCTGACGTGGCAATCTGCCGCATTTTCAACATGCGAATTCCTTGAATTGAGATGCAAGTTGAAAATATGCTTTAATCTATTCTCTACGCCCAAAAAATGGTTTTATTTTGAGCGTACACATGTTTGAATTGTTATGTCGAATCTGTTTAGGATCAATACCAAATCGGTCCTAATGGCGCTTCATTTCAGGTCAAAATGAAGGGTCAGGATCGCCACAATTCTGCAACATTGCATGATAGGTTCGCTTGGCAACACCGCGTCTCGTACATTCCAAGGCAAGGTTTCCACCTCCATGATCATAAATGAGTGATTTTGGTCTGCACCCATCTAGGGCTCATTGGGGAGTGTCGTCCTGCTTCGAAATAGCCTTTAGCTGCGTATACGCAGACAGTGATAATTTGTATTGCGTCTTTGTTACATCTTTCGACCTTTTTTCGCATAAGGTAACAATGACTCAGGATGTGTTGATTTTATGACCATCGGTGAAAATAAAAGATAATTCTAAAGTAAATTAGAACAATAAGTCGCATCAAAATTGAGATAAACAATCCTAATCAAATTTAATCTAATCTAACCTATTGTAGAAGCCTGTGCCAACATATTCTGGTGTAACATATTGGCAACGCGGTAGATTACACGACCTCCCGCATCACCATCGCTAGGCATTGAACTCAAACCATGAGACAATTTTTTTTGCGTGTTTATGACCGCAGCTTGTGCAATAAACAAGAGAAAGATTTTTTCATATTGATCCGATCCAAGAGAAGATTATCCAGAGATATCTTCCAGTGTTTATACAGGGTGTCCCAGAAGTCGACGTCAAGCCGAAACCGGGTGATAGGCAAGGTCATAACAGCTATCAGAAAAATATTTAAAAAAATTTTATGTATGTGTTTTGAAAATTATAGGTCTTTGAAAAAGATATAGAAATTTCACACCCTACGACAGTCTGTCAACTCCTGTTACTACAAATATTAACTTTTTTTGGATTTTATTTTTACAATGTAATGATGAATAATGTATCTTCAAACTGGTGTCTCAACCTTACTGTCAAGTTTTCTCGTTCAGGAAAAATTTTCACTTATTTCCCAACCAAGTATTCCAAAGTAAACCTTTGCTCAACTTTAACTGGCTGTACTGGAAAAAAGTGTACTACGAGAGTTTGGCAAGTAACCTTAAAAGTTGGCGCATTTAATAACGATTCCAAAATGGTATAACACTTAGAAGATTACTCGTTAACTTATGCACAATTTTTATTTGAAAAAGAATGATGAAAATTTTTCAAAATTTCCTAATTAAACAGCGATTATGAAAACGCACAAGGACCCTTAAGGATAACTGTTTGCACAACAGTAGGCGTCAAAATGCTGCTGATGATGATTTACCTTTACAGCAAATGCTCAAACTGTTTTCCTTCAGCCGCAATACACGCTCGACATCTTCTTAAAAAAGATGGGGTTATTAAACAGCTGTTTCCAATAGTCTTTGCCGTAGCTCAGATACATTTTGAATCGGCTTGAAATACACTTTTTCTTTTACAGTTCCCCAGTAAAAAATCTAAAGGATTCAAATCAGGTGATCGGGCTGGCCACGGTATTGTACCAGACCGCCTTATCCATCTGCCTGAAAAGTTTTGATCGAGATACTCTCTCACTAAGAGTGCATAGTGCGCTGGGCAGCCATCATGCTGAAACCACATGTCCCTGTAAATACTCAGTGGCACGTCCACCAATAAATTTTGTACATGATTTTTCAAAAAATCCAAATAAACTTCAGCAGTCAAACTCTCTGGGAACTCAAACGGACCTATTATTTTACCATTTAAAATTCCTGTCCAATGGTTTATCTTGAAGCGATATTGAGATTTATCTTCTCTCATCAAATGTGGGTTTGCTACGTGCGACTCGTGTAAGTTATGCAGGTTCATGTACCCATCTTTCTTAAATGTGGTCTCATCCGACCATAAAATTTTGTCAAAGAACTGTGGATCTTTCCTGTGTCTTTCTAACATTGTGCGACAAAAAGCAACTCGGGGCTCATAATCCCGGGGCAGGAGAGGTTGAATAAGCTGTATGTGGTATGGATGAAGCACATCACTTACTTGCTATTGCACACTTTGATACCGATCAGTACTCCTTCGTTTCCTGCGCATCTTTACATGTTCGTGCTTGTTGATTTAACGTACTGTTACTAATTTTGGATTCGTGAACTGGACTGTTGATCGCTTGTGATTTGGATTTGGACTGTTTAATTTCTCTTCAAAACAACATTTGCTTTCGTTAGACTATCTTTGATAGTGTGATTGTGCAGTGCCGCTATGTCCGTGTACACCGTACAAGAATATGCTAACATGCACCTCATTTATGGGGAATGCAGATGCAACGATAGCGCTGCAGCGAGACTTTACTGTGAGAGGTACCCGAATGCAGCTCGTCATCCAGATCATCGAGTGTTCACAAATGTGCACCGCTTACTGTTCTCAGAGGGCCAACTACCAAACCAATCACACGGTGAGGGAAGATCTTTCCTTCCTTACGAAGACGTGGTGCTAGGAGCTGCCGAGGAAGACCCGAGTACTTCAGTGCGTGCAATAGAACTAAAAACAGGTGTGCCCAAAAGTACAGCCCATAGAATCTTGCAAAAAAACGTGCTCCACCCATACCACGTACAGCGTGTTCAAGCTCTTCTGCCCCGGGATTATGAGCCCCGAGTTGCTCTTTGTCGCACAATGTTAGAAAGACACAGGGAAGATCCACGGTTCTTTGAAAATATTTTATGGTCAGATGAGACCACATTTAACAAAGATGGGTACATGAACCTGCATAACTCACACGAGTGGCACGTAGCAAACCCACATTTGATGAGAGAAGATAAATCTCAATATCGCTTCAGGATAAACAATTTTAAATGGTAAAATAATAGGTCCGTTTGAGTTCCCAGAGAGTTTGACTGCTGAAGTTTATTTGGATTTTTTGAAAAATCATGTACAAAATTTATTGGTGGACGTGCCACTGAGTATTTACAGGGACATGTGGTTTCAGCATGATGGCTGCCCAGCGCACTATGCACTCTTAGTGAGAGAGTATCTCGATCAAAACTTTTCAGGCAGATGGATAAGGCGGTCTGGTACAATACCGTGGCCAGCCCGATCACCTGATTTGAATCCTTTAGATTTTTTACTGGGGAACTGTAAAAGAAAAAGTGTATTTCAAGCCGATTCAAAATGTATCTGAGCTACGGCAAAGACTATTGGAAATAGCTGTTTAATAACCCGATCTTTTTTAAGAAGATGTCGAGCGTGTATTGCGGCTGAAAGAAAACAGTTTGAGCATTTGCTGTAAAGGTAAATCATCATCAGCAGGATTTTGACGCCTACTGTTGTGCAAACAGTTATCCTTAAGGGTCCTTGTGCGTTTTCATAATCGCTGTTTAATTAGGAAATTTTGAAAAATTTTCATCATTCTTTTTCAAATAAAAATTGTGCATAAGTTAACGAGTAATCTTCTAAGTGTTATACCATTTTGGAATCGTTATTAAATGCGCCAACTTTTAAGGTTACTTGCCAAACTCTCGTAGTACACTTTTTTCCAGTACAGCCAGTTAAAGTTGAGCAAAGGTTTACTTTGGAATACTTGGTTGGGAAATAAGTGAAAATTTTTCCTGAACGAGAAAAGTTGGCAGTAAGGTTGAGACACCAGTTTGAAGATACATTATTCATCATTACATTGTAAAAATAAAATCCAAAAAAAGTTAATATTTGTAGTAACAGGAGTTGACAGACTGTCGTAGGGTGTGAAATTTCTATATCTTTTTCAAAGACCTATAATTTTCAAAACACATACATAAAATGTTTTTAAATATTTTTCTGATAGCTGTTATAACTTTGCCTATCACCCGGTTTCGGCTTGACGTCGACTTCTGGGACACCCTGTAAACATACTAAAATTCCAGGTACAACATTTGATATAATGGATGGTGTGCTAGGAATGGCCCTAGACCCCTATCAACCTGGAACGGACAGGAAGTTATACTATCATGCAATGTCTAGTCCTACAGAAAATTGGGTGTACACTTCTCACTTGAGAAACAGGACGATGTTTCAAGGAGGGGAGCTATCTACGCCAGAAATTTTCCATGTAAGTTTACCATCTGCAAGATTATGCTATCAATCAATTGCACTATTATCCTGTTTAGTAAAATAAGTATGTGGCATTATCCCTTCCTTATTGCCCTGAAACCATGCTGACGATATGCAATGGCATAGGAGAAACGGCAACAACAGGCAATGCGCCATAATATGAGTATAAATAATCACTGACTATTAATATTTTCTGCAGACTTTCGAAGGAAAAAGATCTACCCAAAGTGCGGCTGAAGTGATTGACAGCAAGGGCACAATGTACTTTGGACTCAATGGCAAGCAAGAACTCGCATGTTACGACACTAAGTCCGAGAACTATGGAGCGAGGAGTAGCATGCGAATTATTGAACACAACGATGAAACTTTGCAGTTTATCAGCGGTGTTAAGGTGAGTCACCCAAAGTTCCGCATACGTTTTCACTCGATCCAAATTCAAGATAACAAAGCTCTTGACGTGATTGACTATCAACAGGTAGACAGTGAAGCGTTTATAAAAATTGTAATTTTTCCAGCACCAGCACAGAGTTGCAATCAGACGTTCGCGTGTCCTACATCTTTACATTGTAATCGCGAAAATTTTCGAAAATGAGATATCATGTATTTTCGATTTTATGTTTTTTGTATGTTATATCAATCATTTTCTTCGGTCTGTCTGTCTGTCGGTCAGTTCGTTATTCCTATAGACGCATATAACTTGAGAAGCACTTCTCTGATTTCGATGAGATTTTTTTACACAATGTTACTGCCTATGCCAGGGACGCAAAACCTTTGTAGTTTTTGAAAATCGGTTAAGTGGCAACAGAGAAGGCCAAAAACGAAAAATTGAATAAATCGCTCAAACTTCGTTTTTTGACGTTTCAGGGTATTATGATCGTTTTTGAAAAAAAATTTGGAGACAAAAAGCTTAGGGGTGGGGATTGTACGGGATATGGAATATTAATTTAAAATTTTTAATGTCAGTACATTTATACGTTCCCAGCCTTGGTTATTTTACGCACCTATTAGACATATTTCATAGATTATAGATTTCTCCATATATTAGCCCTTAGAACTGTCACATCAAATCGGGTTAAGTATTTAGGAGAGGCGACGTTTCCAGATGCACTACTGGTGGGGCAGTTGAAGAATGTCTATGGACTAAAGGTATGGACCTGGTTGATTGACTTTTTTCTTGGAGGGCCTAGTGTGCTGAACATTGCGTCCGAAGTACAGAGTCAACCTACTCGACGTCATTTTTTATATTACAAATATTAGCCGCATTCGTCTTGTAAAACTGACACAAACTAAAACACGTTTCTCTATGTAATAGCCTTTGTAATTAAAATCACAAAATGGTGGTGTCGCCACAAACGGGTCTGAAAACGACCCTATTTGATCCTTCCCTCGAGCTAAACTCGCGTAATGCAAGGCTGTCTTTACATCTGCTGTCTTGAATTTGAATTCTAAAGGTTTCTGTTACTGTAACGAAAGCACCTTTTTACCGTCCAAAGTATAATTTATTACTTCAACACCAAAATATAATACTTACACTAATATAAGGCAATTTGACTGTAGACTCGACCTTATCTAACTGCTCCTTCATCTGGTCGGATATTTATGTGGTAAATTGACAGCTCGCTATCCTCTCCGCATGTTCTAGCAAAAACTCGCTTGCTCCTCGGCCTAACGATAGCGCCAGAAGCGCTGACGAACGTGAACTCAATCGCCCTCGAAGCTTCGCAAGCTGCGATGCAGGATGGTGTAATACTGGTTGCCTAATTTTGTGGAGTTTCGGCATCCAAGATTCCAGTTACGAGGACGTTACAATATGAAACTCAGTATAAGCTTGCCTCTATTACGAAAAAGTAAGCTGCCATGCTGTAATATCGGTACAGTTATATAAATCTTGTTAACATTGCTAGATCGAGCCTCGATCCACACCGCTGCAAACATTTATAGCTAAATAGTGTTCACTACCATTCATTATTAACATTTTAAGTCTCAAGGGCAAATGTACAAGGTGTCCCCCCCCACATCCTGCAACTCGTAGCTCCAATTATTTGCATCTCAAATCAATCAAAAATTGATCAGAAGCAACGAGCGCACATTTGAGCGACTTTAATTTATGTTTTTCATCTCTGCCGGCACTAGATCGTTTTTCAAAACTTGCATAGTTATTTCGTTTTTGGCATTGTAGTAACTTTGTGTCAAGAAGTCAAGATTTGATCAAAATTCGAGCGGAGAGATTATAGATTGACGGAAATGACTAACAGTTTTTCGTGGTGTACATGTCATAAAATATCTAAAAAAACGCAATAATCTCTTTACGAGAATATCGTTCGCAAGCATGTGAAACAGTTTTATTTGTCATTCAAGTAATTGTGGAAAAGTTAGTTTTCAATTACTATCATATCTTTTATTTTATTTTTCATATACGTAATTCAGTTTATTGTTGCATAACTTTGAGATTCGATAGAACTTTTAAAATTAATGCATAAAGTCTATATAAACATGGGTCGAACAATGCGTGGCTTCCGAAATACAGGGTGTTTAAATTTACTTTCTAAAATAGTTTTTTTAAATATTTCTAACAATAATTGATGTATAACAGTGAAAATTAGTATACAAGGGTTTTTTGGTACGACAAGACGAATCATGGGCATAGTTTTACTGTAGCCGCTAGAGGGCGCTCTCCACTGTACCTGTAGTGTATTAAAATGACCGAAAAAAATTTCTTAGTGCAATTTTTTGCTTTTTAAATAAAAAAAACGGATTCTTCGCACTTTTCAACATAAAAAGCTCTCTTGTGAATTTTCGTTATAGTTAGCCGTTTTTGAGATATTTCGATTTTTAGGGTTCGATGCATTTTTAATTATTTATGATAAAATAACGTTAAAAACTCAGTATCTCGATAATTTTTAGAAGTAGGCTGTGCCTGCAAATATTTTTGATATTGAAAGCAGAATAAGGTTAAACGTCAATTAGTTGACAGTTAGTTTTGTTGTCTGTTGAAACCTGAAACGTTTTTTTGCAATTGTGAATGCATGAAATTTAGTTTCTTTTACCTGTTTTTTTGTAAGTTTTATAAAAATGCCATTTTTATTCTCCAATCAAGAGTTAGCGGATATTAATTTTGTGTATGGCTTTGTAAATGGAAACGCAGCAGAAGCAGCCAGAGAATACGCACGAAGATTTCCAAACAGACGACATCCAACTCGCTCAGTATTTGTAAGAGTGCATCGCCAAATAATTGAAAATGGTTTTGGAAATCTCCAAAGGGATTAAAACATAAATGTTCGTCAGCGCAGATTTACCCGTATGATTCTGCGTGAATTTGATAGAAATCCGACCACAATTGTTAGGAGAGTTTCTGGTGCCTTAGGAATTTCAGCAAGCCATGTTCACCGTGTTCTTAGAAATGACCATAGACGTCCTTACCATTTGCAACCTGTGCAAGGACTACAGCCAGGGGACGGAGAACGACAAATCATATTTTGTCAATGGATTCATGATAGAACTGGTAATAATAGGGAGTTTTTAAGTAACGTTTTATGGACCGATGAGTCATGCTTCACTAGACGTGGAGTGGTAAATTTTAATAATCAACATATTTGGTCGCATGAAGATCCGCATGCAGTTCAGGAAAGAAATTTTCAGCATGAATTTAGTGTGAACGTGTGGATTGGTATCTACCGTAATCGACTATTTGGACCCTATCTTTTGCCTGCAAGGTTAAATGCTGCGACCTTCTTGGAATTTTTAAAGGCTGAACATGCAAATATGTGGGATGATATTATGTTAGATTTAAGAAGATTGGCCTGGTTCCAGCTTGATGGTTGTTCAGCTCATTATTCGAGAATAGTTAGAAACTGGCTGGACAAAAATTATCCAGAAAGATGGATCGGCCGTGGAGGACCAGTCGCCTGGCCTTCACGATCCCCTGACCTAAATCCATTAGATTTCTTTGTGTGGGGATTTCTAAAAGAAAAAGTGTACCAGACTCCCGTACACAAGAGATATGCTAATAGACAGAATCAGAAATACATGTGATGAAATAAGGCCTTATTTGAATAACGCTATGCCACGTTCGATGATTCGTAGATGTGAATTGTGTATTGAACAGTTGGGTTTACATTTCGAGCAACTATTTTAGATTTTGTATGTTTGTCCTAACTATCCAATAGCATTTTAGTTGTAAATAATTAATTTAATTTGTTATATATAATATTGGGAAATTATTAAAAAACAAATATTCTGTTTTTTGTGTTTATTTGTAGTTAGGAATAATTGCTGAGTTTAAAAACACAATCTAATCGATCATCTTAATTACTTGTAATGCCCAAATCGAAAATGTAAAAAAAAATAATATTTTCCCATAAATAATTAAAAATGCATCGAACCTTAAAAATCGAAATATCTCAAAAACGGCTAACTATAACGAAAACTCACAGGAGAGCTTTTTTATGCAGAAAAGTGCGAAGAATCAGTTTTTTTATTCAAAAAGCAAAAAATTGCACTAAGAAAATTTTTTCGGTCATTTTAATGCACTACAGGTACAGTAGAGAGCGCCCTCAAGCGGCTACAGTAAAACTATGGTTCGTTTTGTCGTACCAAAAAACCCTTGCATACCAATTTTCACTGTTGTACATCAAATATTTTTCGAAATATTTAAAAAAAAACTATTTTAGAAAGTAAATTTAAACACCCTGTATTTCGGAAGTCACGCATTTTTCGACCCATGTTTATATAGACTTTATGCATTAATTTTAAAAGTTATATCGAATCTTAAAATTATGCAACAATAAACTGAAACACCCTGTATATGTGAATACAGGGTGTTCCTTAATGATATGCGAATATTTAAGGCTGTGAATCTACATGAAAAATTAATGTTAGTTTGCTTTATAAACTATGGTCCAAAAATGTTTCCGTACAAAAAACTAACATTAATTTTTCATGTAGATTCACACCCTCAAATATTTGCATATCATTAAGTGTATGTATGTCAGCCAGCTATCAAGTTCGTTTGTTTTGAGGTATCTGTAACTGATTGTCAAATTTTCGTTTAGCTAGGTGATGCTTCAATTTATTATCCGAGTAGGTTAAGTAGGCTAGCCAAGAGCTAGACTTCGCCTACGTGGAGGTCACATTATATTGTAGATTTTATAATGTGCCTAATAAAGACATTTAATTATTATTATTATTATTACCTATGAAAGTATTAATTTTTAATATAAAACAATCAATCATCAGATTCTAAAAATGAGCTCCCATAACTGTATCTTGTTCTCATTTTTGCAGGTGGTAAAGAACTCGAAGGGAATCGAGGAACTGTGGGCGGTGACCACCCCCTTCCAAAAAGTCTACACCGACACCGTGGATACCAAAGAGATAAACTTCAGGATTCTGGGCGCCAAAATCGATGATTTGGCGTATGGCACAGGGTGTAGGCATGGTTCATCTCCGCTACCCCATCACCAGACGCGACCATACGGTCATGGATACTGAAAATGATTCTGTCGATTCGTGGCTTGAGCTCTGTCTGATTTTGTATTATATTTTTTATACCGACGTTTAATAAATTACCTGGTTTTAATAAGCTTGATTATAATTTTTGTACATAAATAATGATCTCAAACTAACGCTGGAAAATTAATAAAAAGGTGCAAAAAAACTGAAGAATGCGATAATAGGAAAGATGCGTTTGCGAGGTCAAAAATGACCAATGTACGAGGTTTGTTCAAAAAGTATCGCGAATTTCAGGTTTTATCAAGAATTATTTATTTATTCGTGAATATAATAATAATAATAATAATAATGACTTTATTCAAAATATGATCATAGTATGGCAAAGTTTAGCCATGGCTACTCTACCACTTAACCATACTACAACCAGACATTACAAAACATTAGCATAACAACATGAATCAGTAGCTGTAAGGAATGCATTAAAAAGGTAAATATATAATATGAACATATACAAAGAAACGAAACAAAAGAACAAGATATCGTTCAGCAAAATGAATTTATCACTCAATGTGCTGAGTCCAGAAAGTGCAACTTGACTGTCTTCTTGAAGCGCTGCAAACTTAAGCTCTTAGAGATAGCTGGCAAAGAATTGTATACCTTGACCGCATTATAAGTAAAGGACCTTTCAAAGACCGACGTACGATGTATAGGAATGGAAAGTAGATCATTGTGCCGCAGATTTACAGTAATTTGGTTTCCACGAGGAATCAACTTACAGAGCAAATAGACGGGTTTACCAGTTTTAAAAATTCTATGCATCAATGAAGCCATAGAGTAGTTGTATAAGCCGTCAACTCTGAGCCACTGTCACTCCTTGATTTTTGAGGAAACGCTACTGTACTTCCTAAGCCCAAATATGAATCTGCAACAGTTGTTCTGAAGCTTCTGCAATTTTGACTTGCAAGCTGAGTCTAAGCATGGGTAAATGAGGACTAGAGGGTAAGCTAAAATTGATAATATGAGGCTTTCACACAACTTTTTACGGCACTTAAAGTTTAGAATATGGCGACTAGAATATAAAAGCTTCATCTTCATATAACTCGACTTCATAATATTATTCACATGTAAGTTAAATCGAAGATTTGAATCAAATATAACACCTAGATTCTTAGCATTATCACAAAATGGAATATCTATGTCGTTGATAAACAAGGAGACTCGATTTGTGATGTAATTTGAATGTCTAGGACAGTATGGTATCACGGTGCATTTTGATGGATTGATGCGGAGGCAGTGTCTATTGCAATACGTTAATATGTTATCAAGATCTAGGTTAATTTTATAGAATGCTTCATGTAAGTTGGATTCATTGAAACGAAATGTTAGCTGTGTATCGTCAGCATACATTTGAATGCAACAATGTTCTACACACTCATGCAGATCGAATGTGTATACTAGGAATAAAAGAGGTCCCAGTACTGAACCCTGTGGAACTCCTGATGACAGATACTGTGCATCAGAAGTTCCTCTAGATGTTTTTACTGTTTGGGTGCGATCAGTTAGGTACGATCTGAAGAAATTCAAAGGAACTTCCGACATGCCATAATATTTTAGCTTACTCAAAAGAATCTCATGATTGACCGTATCGAAAGCCTTGGAAAAATCAAGCATGACCAACAGCGTGCCGGATTTGTTGTCAAGGTTGGAGAGTATCTCATCAGCAACATGTAGTAGTGCAGTAGTCGTACTGTGACCTTCACGAAAACCAGATTGGTGTACTGGAAAGAAATTATTATTAGCAAAATACTCAACAAGCTGTTCGTATACTATCTTCTCCAAGACTTTCGACAAGAAACATAAACCACTTATAGGTCTAAGATCGGCATGTTCAGACGGATTCTTACTTTTGGCTAGAGGTCTGACTATTGCCTCCTTCCAGTTGGATGGGAAAACGCCCCTCTCTAAGCAAATATTTATAATATGCGTGATGTGATCAAGTATTTCAGGCAGGCATAAGCCTAGCATAGTTAGAGTGATGCCGTCACAACCCGCTGCTTCAGGCTTGATAGACAAGACTGCATTCATAACTTCACGAGGGGTCACCAGACGAAAGTGAAATGATGATACGTCGGGATCGAAGCGTCTGTTGCTGTAGCTGTTGACAATGGATTGTACTACTTTGAGGTTTTGATCGGCAGGCATAAAAGTACTTAAAAAGTATTCGTTGACTTCACGGGGATCTAGCAGATTAAACGGTACATCAACACGTTTCTGTTGACAGACATACATAGACCTAAGTGTTTTCCATGCTGATCGTGTACTAATATCACCATATCTAGAAAGGTAGGCCCTCTTCTCCCTACGAAAGGAAGCAAGTGCGTAATTCCGAATATCTTTTCTTTTCTTTATTTTATCGCCTTCAAAGTAACACCCATCAATCATTATAGACTTGTGATAACGTTTTTTCCAATCCTCGAAGCATTTTGAAAAATCTCCTTATTCAGCTCCTCCTTCGATGCCGCCTTAATCTCCTCAATCATGGCGTAACGTGGTTCAGTTTCGGGAACAAGAAAAAGTCACAGGGGGGCAGGTCTGGGGAATACGGTGGGTGAGGCATTATTTGAGTGCTATTTTTGGCCAAAAATTCGCACACAAGTAAGAATGCATGAGCAGGGGCGTTATCATGGTGCAAAAGCCGATTTTTGTTCTTCCACAAATCCGGGCGTTTCTGGCAGATCGCATTTCTCAAATTGCGCCTTACTTGAAGGTAATATTCTTTATTGCCCGTTCTACCCTGCGGCAAGAACTCGTTAATGTTTTCGTCTGTTGTTGACGTGCTCGGGCATCCGGAACGCTTCTCGGCCCTCTGAGAACATTTTGTACCACCGATAAACGTTGCTTTTGTCCAAAGTAGCTTCGCCGTATGCAACAGTCAACATTTGAAAAACACTTCAAGTTGCTTTTTACATAAAATTTAATACAAATTCTTTGATCCATTTTTTGGAATAGACAAAAATCGGGTACAAGCTAAATCACGTCCTCGCACAATAGCTGTCAGAAACCGACTGAACATTCAAAATGGACGATATTTTCAACATTAGAGAGGGTCATGAGTGCCAACATATCGCCACAAAAAGATCGAAAATCGAACATACGTCAAAGCAGTTACGTCACAATGTCAAATAATGACAGTGACGCACAGGGTTGCCACATTATTTGAAATTACCTGCTTTTCGACCAAGAGATTTCGGCATTTTAGCAAAATGCTTTAAAAGTCACCTCAAAGTTTTGAAAAAAACTGTTTTTATTAAATAACAATGTGAGCATAGAGGCAAAAAGAACGAGAATAAACCATAAATAAACAATAGCCATTGTCGTAATAATTATACCTGACAAGCCATGCGACAATGTCACAACACAGAAAACTGTTACCAACATAAATCTACCCGGGAAATTCATACTATACGTAGCAATTTAGGATCTATTTTGCACTAAGGTTGGCATTCAAATTTACTAAATATGGCGTTAGGTATATTCTTTAATCCACCGGTTGAGCTACCGGTGGAACCGGTTAGCCAATTTTGCGTCCTTTAATTTCCGCTGGAACGACCGTTTCTACATCAAACTTGTTTTTATATTGATGGTGGATATGCCACCGGTGCCAACAGCATCCACCGACGTACGGGCTCGGTTGATCCACGATATTCAAACATCTACGATTTTATCAGTTTTTGACAACTACAGTTTAGTGTGAAAAAATGGAAGAAAAGATTGAAGTTATTTTACAGCATAGGTGTCGCGTGAAATTTATTGTTTTTTTTTCAACACAATTCGAAATAAACGGAGTATCTGAAAGTAAGTGAATTTGTTTTGAATTATGGATATCGACGATCTCAAATCAATACCTCGTAAGTACGAAAATGTCGATTTTATGATTTTGTTCCTGTATGCATACAAGACTGCTCTCAGAAAATCCATATCGATGGTTCTTATTGGGAAAGCATCGACGATCTCAAATCAATGCCCCTTATTGATTTGAGATCGTCGATATCTGCAAATTTCTTGGTTTTCTGATTTATAGTTCTTATATTGATTCTCGGAGCGCAAATTCTCTCCGCTGGATAACTTCTTCATCCGAATCATTACTCGAATCACTTAACAAACGTTCCACGATAATACCAACTGCTGCGTACATTGCCATAATATTTTAAATGATACGGTATTCAAATTAACAAGTATCATTTACGATAAAACAAAGGTTAGGTTTTCTCATATGACAGCAACCTGAAGGCTAAAATGTGTCTTTTTATTAACAACCAACCAACGGAACCGGTTGCCGACGTCATCACATCAGCTGTCAACCATAAGCTCACCGGATCCATCAGTGATGGAATCAACCGGTGAATTAAAGAATATACCTATATAAGTGAACGGACTATACTGTCGTTTTGACAAAACACCTCCTTAGTATTTTTATGGTGTAACACATCAACATCCGATGAGGGTGACAACATTGTTACATTTGCTAACTTAAAGGCTTTTACGAGTTTGTTGGAAAGAAAAGCCATTTTAATATGGAGGTTGCCCAAGGAGGGTTCAAAGTGGAAGCAATACCACCGATAATGGAGAGGGAGCTGAGCGGCGGCGAATCACGTTCAAAAACTGAAAACATGGGCCCATTGACGCAGATGTCATCGGAGCAGAAAACCAACGAGAAACTGATGATGATTATAGACGATCAGGCGAGGCAAATCTGAGAACTCATGCAGACAATCAAGGACCAGACGGCTAAAATTGACAGCCCGACCGCCCAGGTAACTCTTTTGGTAAGTTCGAAAGAATCCCCCAAAGAACGGATCAACAGCCTAAAGAGACCGCTACGGACCATTACCACGATCAATATACATCGTCAGACGATAACACATACTGACTGATTTATAAACGCAAAATCTAGAAGGAGGAGAAGCAACAAGACTGACCGACGAGCCGAGGAGTTTCCACCTCTTCCAAATATACAATCCACTCTCTTACGTACCTCCCCCACTTCATCAAAACAAAATATCTGCAACATTATGTCTATTACCAAACCTTTGTCATCGGTTGGCGAAGGGACTACATTATCTACCTCTAAGGTCACCCCGTCGGTCAATGTCACTTCTCAGCCATCTCGCTCAGCTGACGTGGCATCAAGCCAACCTTCACGCCAAAGGCACGGAACGCCTATTGTTCTGTTCAAATTCATTTTCTTAGGCATTAAAATAGATCGCGCGGTTACTGTCGATGTGGGAATAAGGATTATTCCGAAATCTGAGGAAGACTATCGTAAGATCGTTCGACTGTTCCGAGAGAAATCACACTTTTCCTCTCCCTTCCTAACGGAACATCCACGCGGTGGTTCGAGGAGTTCCCATCAAGTTTTCGGATACTGAGATTAAGGGAGAACTTTAGCAGAGGGGATATAGCCCTCTCCACATCATTCGATTGAAGCGCAGCGACGGCACGCCCATGCCTTTGGTGGTCGTGATACTGCCCGAGACTGAAAAGTCTCAGCAAATGTTCAACGAACACGAACTGCTTGGACTGGCCATTCGAGTTGAGGTTCTGAAGAGCTCCAGACTCATTGGGCAGTGTCACCGCTGCCAAAAGTACGGGCATGCGCAGTCATATTGCACTGCACCGCCCAAATGTTTAAAATGTGCAAAGGACCACATGACGCATTTGTGCCCCCTCACAGAAGAGGAAGAGCGCAAGTGCGTAAACTGTGGAGAGGGACAACCCGTAAATAGCCGGACTTGCAAGTGCCCTCCAAGGAGGAACCTGCAAGTTATAGCGCAAAGGCGCAATCTATCATACGCGGACGCAGCTAGGGAAGCAACCTTGCCTGCCCCCTCTGCCCAACCTCCCTTGAGCACGCAAAATGCGGACCTGGCAACCGCGCTAAGCCCACTGATTAGGGCTACCCAAGCGTTGCCGGCGATGTTTCCTGTAAATGTCTAGGTACAATAGTAGACAGCCTGCATTCATCAAAATTATTTTTTGGAATTGTTTGGGCATGAGCGATATTCCCAAAAAAACGGGAATTTCATCAAGATCTTTTGGATGAAGGTATAGATGTGGCCTTGCTGCAGGAAACGTTGCTTAATCCGAGAGATCGTTTAGCTCTCCCGAATTATGATGTTATCCGAGGTAACAGATTGAATGGTCGAGGTGGCGGTTTAGCAGTGTTGATTAAGCGCGGTATAGACTATTATAGAAGCACTAATGCGGAGATACATATCATCGAAGCAGGTTCTGTGGTGGTCAACATGGCGGGAGGTATCTCGTTGAACATCACATCGGTGTATGTCAAGTGTGGTGCCAGGCTACAAGAAGCGAAGCTGGAGGTTCTTTTGGACTATTCGGGTCCGCTTATTGTGACGGGGGACTTCAACTGAAGACATCGAGCATGGAATTTTAGGTTGAATTCCACTAGTGGGATTCGATTGTACAACCATGTGATGCGAAATGGGTACCTTATACATAGCACTGAGGAGCCGACACACCATCCATTCAACCATCTTCAGGCACCAGATGCCATCGACTTCGCGATATCTCAAAACTGTAGATACAGTATCTCTTCTCGAACCTCTATAGTGACCATCTACCTGTTGTTTTAGATGTGGGCAATGAGCAAACTTCTGAGGAGGAAGCTCATTCAAAGAAACACATGCGTTGGGAGCTATACAAGTTGCTCCTTAGAGAGTTTTCCTATATCCTGATTATAGATGATGAGTCTGGAATAGATATCGCTCAAGCGGAGTGGACAAGTTTCATTCAAGCAGCCCTGCAGCGTGCAGCTGTACTTCCTAAACAACGGCACGGCAGACCTTTTTTGCCTGCCGACATTCGTCAGAAAATCTCTGACAAAAGAGCCGCTATTAAGCAGGTAAAAAGGTATTGTCATCCTGATGACATTCGTAGGGCTACAAATCTTGTCCATCAAGTGAGAAACGCACTGCGCGAACTCTGCAACGAGAAATGGAGTGACCTTCTGGTGGGAATGCTTTATTCAAGTATTCCTCTCTGGAGGGTCGCAAAGTCACTCAGAAACGGAAAGCGAGAACTCCCGCACATCCACGGTCCTGAAGACATAGTCTTCAGAACGGAGGATAAGGTCGAGGTTTTCGCTGATGCCATGGAAAAACAGTAATCCGTGTACCAAGTCAAAAAGCCTAGGTGTCTTCTCTTAAACTAAACACGTCTGTATCTCTATGCTCTCCTCCATTTTTCTTCTCTTTCCCTTTCTCTTTTTCCTTGACATTGTCTGGTTTCTGGACAATCAGGACTGACAGATTCGACTAACGTACATTAGACAGTGGCTAATGGGCAAAGGTCCTACGAACCGCCCAGACAAACAAATGACGAATTTTCAGGAATTCGCATACCAGAGTAGTGAATTTTTTGTGCCTCCGGAACGCAACATAAAGGTTTGTCATTTGAAGTGTGACCGCACACAAAAAGACAAGATCAGTTGCTGAGATCTGTCTTGAAAATGACTGCAATGGCAGCGAGTAGTATCAGTGCAGTGATAGTAGAGAGAGCAACGCTGAAGGAAGGCAGGAAATACCGCTGGTGGAGAAAAGAAAAAGAAAGAAAGAAGAGGGAGAGCAAAGAGGAAAGAGAAGATTGTCTTGTTCGATATGATGCCTCCTTACTGCCTTGTACTTGTATAGTCACTAACGTCATGGCAGGAACCTATTTCAATCCCCATATCTCTCGAAAACGTCAAATTAATAAAACTGAATAAAGATGCCTTAGATGAAAAGTGGCAGCTCTTTTGACAAAAAACAATATTTCTTCCAAAACAAAACATTTCATAAGTGCTCTAAGCAAACCAGTCATTTTATTCGTAGGCATAAGTTTTGTATCCTAACTGAAAAAAGCCCAAAACAGTATTCGCCCTATGAACTGTGTTTTTGTGATGCCTAAAAAAATGACTGTAGTTGTAACGAAAATCTAAGAAATTCAAGTACATAGAGATATTAACAAGATATATATTACATTTTGCACAGGTACGAATCATTTAATACAGATTATCCTTACTCTTAAACTTACTTAAATAATTATATTATTATGACGTTACAATCCTTAATAGAGTATCTTAATTTATATTTAATATATTTACAAACATTTATATACACAAAATATTATACAACAACAATGTTATATTATTGATAAAAACTTGAATATTTGAAATCCTACACTTGCTGAAAATTGGTACCGGATTTATCAACTAATTTGTGACATTTTACATCTACAGTTGTCATATTGACAACTGAATTAGAACGTCAAACACAGCATGCCATCGATGACTCAATTTTTGTCATTTGTCATAATACTGTTCTTGTTACATATGCAGAAGACATTCAACATTTACAAAATAATCTAATCTTAATAATATGTTCTTTTAATTTTTTGAGGTCAAATTGGAGTGGCTGCTAACTGGATCATCATACTAGTCAAAATGTGTGGTCGTTATAAATCTTTTTTTCTCTAAATATAGAGACTATCAAACTTCTGTCTGGGAATTAAACAAACCAAAATACGAACCGCCGGCCAGTGGACGGTCAGCGAAAGATAACAGATAATGTGGACTATGGCCAGTGATATTGTGTCCGATTATTGGAATGAACGGTTTTTCATAGCATCCCAATAACCGGCCACTTCCATTTTTCCGCCATTTTTTCATGAGACTGCGACCTCAAACCTCATTAGAAGGTCAAGCCAGTTTTGCTGAATGAAGCCCCTAAGTAGGGAAAGGACTGAAATACGATTCATAAGGAAAACTTTTGTTTAATGAATTTGTGAAGATTTATCTAATGGTGACCTTGATTATAACCTTCAAGCTTATCTGAAGGTCATAGCAGTTTGCCTAAATGAAACCCCTAAGTCGGAAAAGGAACAGAATACCTCGAAACAGACGATTCCTAAGGAAAAAATGTTGTCTAATCAAGATGAAAGGTTTATTTAACTACAGTGGACCTCCGGTAATCCGACAAACATTATACAGGGCAGTGTCGGACTATCGAATTTGTCGGATTATAGAGCACTGCCTAAGACCCCCTATAGTCCGGAATTTTTCACAAAAGAGTACCTTGTAATCCGACAAATTACATATCAAATGGTAAGATTATATATGTTATGTATATGTATGTATTTATTTTGAAGTACAAATCATACATAGTTTATGTATGTCGAATTTAGTAAATTAAATAACAATAGAGAGCTTACGTTTTATTATAAAATTAAGCATAAATGCACATACATATGTACCAAAATAATCAAGAATTATTCTGGTCCATTGGTTGAATCAGTGCAGTGCAATTTGGCGGAAGAAACATCACAGTGATGCATTTATCCTCAGTTGTTAGTTCTTCTTCAGACGGATGACCGGGAGCGTGATCAAGAAGCAACAACGCTTTTTGAGGAAAATTATAATCTTTTAACCATTTTGTAACTTCAGGTACGAAGCATTCATCAAACCACTTTTTGAAAAGGTCTTTTGTCATCCATGCACTTTTTTGTCCGTAATAGTGTACAGGTAAATCAACGTTTTAGAATGCCCGTGGTTTATTAGATTTCCCAATGACCATCATCTAGCACATGGTAGTATGGTTACACGCTCTTTACTTACTTTTCGTCCAGGTACGGATTTTTCGTTACAAGAAACGAAAGTATTGTTAGGCAACACACACCAAAAAAGCCCTGATTCGTCTGCATTGTACACTTGTGACGGGTCAAGATTTAATTCGTTCACCTTTTGCAAAAATCTTAATTTCCTGTTATAGTACTTAAACGTATGCCATGACGACTTTTAAAACGTTCTAGCCATCCTTTGCTGGCCACAAAATCATCTTTTTTTGTTATTTCCTTATAAAAAAACTTAGCTTTCGTGGCCAACATGGGTCTTGAAATTAGTGCATGCCTATTTCTTTCCTGAAGAAACCACATATACAAAGCTTCTTCCACTTCTGGATGTTCAGCTTTCTTGAGTGTCTGTCTCTTGCCTGGCCCGCAGTCAGTAGTTGACACGAACTTCTTGATCTTCTCGTGGTTTCTTTTAATGTCATAAATTGTAGATCGGCCTACGCCGTATTCACTTGCTAAACTACTGAAGGTTTCATTGCGATTTAAGCGGTCAAAAATATCACTTTTGTCTTTAATTGTCAATGTTTTGTGCTTTCGCTTCTGAGTTTGTGATGACTTACTAGGTACTATACTTAATACACAATGAATAAATAGTAAACAATGAACGCACGCTAGGCCGGACCGCTATCACCAGTAGTCAAATTCAAACTAAGTAGAACAATGCTTACGCGTCGAGCACGACAGCGGTGGCGCGTACAAGTTGTAACCTGTTCAAACCTGCGTGATCTACATTAGCGAAGATTGTCAAATACGTATGTATGTAATACATATTCAAAGACATGTCGGATTACAGGGGGCGCCGGGTTAGACAGGGGCCGGATTATCGGGGGTCCACTGTAATGGTGATCTTGAATATGACCTTGACTATAACCTTCAAGCTCATTTGAAGGGCAAGACAGTTTTCTTAAATGGAAAAACCTATTTTTGGCATTTGACATTGGAAATAGAAAAGTAAAAAACTTTATGTTAACTATGACTAAATGTCATTTGAAGATAAAATCATTTTTAACGCTAAACATCTGTTTTGAATTTCTGAAATAGAAATTGCGGACAATTTTAAATTCAAGTATATCCTTGCGTATGTACCTGACCATGACCTTCGAGGCTTTCTTAAGATCAGATAAATTTCCAAGTACTTCTTGTTGATGATGTGAAAAAGCGAAAGACTAAAATTAATTTATTGTTGCGTTAAAATGTTGGATGAAAAGAAATGATTACCAAATTAACTAGGATCACTAGAGCGTGAGAAGGCATATGGTTCGTTAAGGACTTATTACGATACTCAGTTGAATTTTTCATGTATCTTAAAATCCCCCACATTCCTTTCTCATAGCGATCAAGTGTGCCGAGTGCGAATACCTCCAAGTGAAGCGTGCCGAGGCATGCACAGGCTTAGGCTAGAAAAAAAGTGGATCGGTAAAGACGTTTCATTTACAAATTCGCTAACAACCAAGAAGCAAAACGCTGCTTAGCTGCCGCTAAGAATAGTTGTTTGATTGATATCAATCACACAAAGCCTTCATAGCCACTTTCGGGCACAGAAGCTTGACAGTATTGCTCTGTTGGTGTTTTGCAACGAAGTGTGAGACTCTTCAGGAATTCTGCGACCACTCAGTTGTTTGCTACATATCCCACCATAGTATTGTTCTCAGCATTCTGTTATTATGGACGAAGCAGTAATGCACGATTTGAAAACGCCAGATCCATAACAGCGCATGGAGATGAAGTGTGATCCTGGACACGTACTTTTTGACATCACCCATTTAACGCAGAACTTTGTTGGGAATGATTTATAAGGGATTAAGCAGCTCATTTAGTATTCAAATGAGTATAGTGTCGAAGTTTTGAACAAACTATACATCCCTTTCACATTTCGATTGTAACTACGGCATTACTTCAATTTCCGCCAACCTAAGGATTTTCTTTTCTAGTGCCCTTATGATAACTAGGAAAACCTTAAAACTCGGAAGTGTCACTAAAAACAAATGCTTCAAAGTAGATGAAAAATATTTGCCGACACTTTTTGATTCATTTACTTGAATGTTTCTTTCTGTCATGGAATGCTTGATTAATCTTTTTTTGTTAGGTCGCAAAGACAATAAAGCGAATGGGTCCCATTGTATTCATTGGCAAATTCATTATTTTGTAAATTAGTTAATAACAGTCCTCTTCCCCACCATACTCAACGTAAGTATCGAAAGAACTGCTCTTTGGGTCACAAATAGTACCCTCAATGGCCTCGTCTGTGTAAGCAGACATAATCCTGAAGTTTACTTTATTCTTATCCAGTGTTTCGTATAAATAGAATGGTAGTTTGTTGGACAATACCCAGACACTTTGTCGTTCTTCTTGATCGATTTTGATATCGTTGGGAAACACCAGCGTCTCGCTACTTTGAGCTACTACGCCGAGGTTGTTTCTTTTGTAGGGTTTGCCCGAATCCCAACAACCAATGCTGTCTCTGGTCACCATATTGTAGAATAAGATCCCTGCAAGGAAACAAGTAATGATAAATATATTAGTACACAGAATTATAATGTGAATTTGTAAACGTGTCATCACTACTTCACGGCTGTGCCGCCGCCCAAGTAATGCTGTCATTAGTTCATAAAGGATTATGTTCGACTCAGGTTAGCCTCTCCAAGAAAAAGTGAATTGTTAGCATCTAGATGAATCTAGTCACCCCTACAGGCTCATACAATAAGTCCACAATCCCCATCCATATGATAACGTTGCGATCTAGAAACGTCTCCCCTGTCCTACTGTTTTATCAACATTTTAGAGGCAAAAGTATGTATGCGTATGCGTTTAGCTTTGCCTCCATTGGATCGTTTTCAAAGAGAATAAAACCTTTTTTCGTACTTGACATAGTAACCGTGGTACAAAATTTCACCAAAATCCCACCGGTACTTTCCAAGCTATAACGGTGCCAAGGATTAGCAAACAGACAGACGGAAAGATCAACGGAACTAACATGATTTTTCATGACGTATATCTTATGAAACGCCCAAACGGGCAACATCGCATTTTTAGAATCTCTCACGCTTACAGTACTTCGCCCGTTGGTGTAGGAAGTAAGAATCAACAACTCAAGATACAACAATGTACCTAGTTTATGCCACCGGTGATGACTCAGCGCTGTTATAAATTCCTAGTAGACCTGAAACAGTCCAGTATAACTGGAAACCGAATTTACGCCTCAAAATTTCTGTTTTGCTGCCAGCGTATTGATTAGTAAGTGTATCGAATTACTTGAATCATTCGAGGTAGTACCTATAGACGATTTACACGAAATATTCTCAATACCTATTTCAAAGACTGGAAGTCGTAGTAGGAAGTATCTCGAAATACCTTGAACATTAACATATTATACAGGGTGTTCCTTAATGATATGCGAATATTCAAGGGTGTGAATCTATATGAAAAATTAATTTAGTTTAATTTATATTAGTTTGATATATAAACTATGGTCCAAAAATGTTTCCTTACAAAAACTCGGGGTGTTGAAATTTTAGGAAAAAAACTGGAAATTAATAATATTTTCAGAACCGCTTCAGATATTTCACTGATATTTAGTACGTAGTGAAAGTTTATAAAGTTGCATATTTTTCAATGCAAACAAAATTTTCATCTGTAACAGTGGCGTGCGTACGGCTATTGACTTCGATATCTTTTAGTAAAAAAATGGTTTTTTGCCAAATAAAAATTATTTTTGAATTTCATGTTCAATTTAAAAGAAATAATCTCTCTTGAATTGTTTTCCTTCGATACGCCATTTTTTAGTAAAAACATAAAAACTGTTCTATTGTCTATTGTGTAAATTAATGTAATAATTGAAGAATGCAATTTAGCAAAAAATATCTAGTTGGTATGGAATATGTCACTGGCTTTTGACATCTGACAAGTCTTTGTTGTGACATCTTTTTCATTATTTAGCTGTTACAATCTTGTTAATAACGGTGAATTATACAAATGCAGAAATTTGTCACCAGAGATATCCCGATCGTGCTTTGCCAGATAGTCGAAACTTTTTCTAATATACATCGTCGTCTTGTTGAAACTGGTTCTATCCGAAAAGGAACATTTGAGGGTAGACCTCTAAGTGTGAGAACACCTGAAATTGAGGAAGCAGTGCTGCACGAAGTCGAAGAACATCCTGAAACGAGTACGAGGAAGATCGCTAGACTTGCCATCAAATTGTTTGGGAATCTTAGTTTATTTTTTGTTATATCCTCACCGTATTTGTACTTCGCATTGATTTTTCAAGGCGTGTGACCTTTTGTCAGTGGTATCTTCAAAAAATTACACAAAATCCGCAATTTGAATCAATGATTCTGTTCACGGACGAAGCTAATTTTTCTCGAAATGCCATTCAGAATTTCCACAATAATCATTTCTGGGCAGAAGAAAATCCCTATGCCGTAACCGAAACCCATTTCCAACACCAATTTTCGGTTAACGTATGGGCAGGAATTATTAGCAACTACTTTATTCGCCCATTCTTCTTGCCGGGACGACTTGACGGACAAACTTGCCTCAATTTTCTTCAACAACAGTTGCCTTTGCTGCTTGATGATGTTCCGTTAGTAATAAGAAACAATATGTGGTACATGCATGATGGTGCACCAGCGCATTTCAGAGTAGCGGTTTGTAATTATTTACAAACTGTTTATTCAAATTGTTGGATTGGCCGCGGTGGGCCCCAAGAATGGCCACCAAGCTCCCCAGACCTCAACAGTTTAGATTTCTGTTTGTGGGGCTATCTTAAGACACTAGTGTACACAAGCCCCATTAACGCTATAGAGGAATTAAGAGAAAGAATAGTTGCAGCTTGGGATAGAATAACAAACATTCCAGGGATATTTCAACGGGTGCGCAATTCGATAAGAAGGAGGGCGGAAGCGTGCATACTAAGTGAAGGGTGCCACTTTCAACATTTTTTGTAATCATTTCGTTAGTTTTATTAATGTTATGTGTATGTTGTCAGTTGTTGTTGTTCATTACCCCTAATGTGTTTAACTTTTCCAATTAAATTAATGACAATTTTGCAAATTAGACAATAGAATGGTTTTTATTTCCTTACTCAAAAATGGCGCATCGAAGGAAAGAAAGCCCATTTGTTTTAAATTGAACGGGGAATTCAAAAATAATTTTTATTTGGCAAAAAACCATTGGCGTACCATTTTTTTCTTAAAACATGTCCAAGTCAATACCCGTACGCACGCCACTGTTAAAGCTAAAAATTATTTTTGCATTGAAAAATATGCGACTTTATTAACTTCCACTACGTACTAAATATCAGTGAAATATCTGAAGCGGTTCTGAAAATATTAATTAATTTCTATTTTTTTCCTAAAACATCAACACCCCGAGTTTTTGTAAGGAAACGTTTTTGGACCATAGTTTATAAAGCAAATTAACATTAATTTTTCATGTAGATTCACACCCTTGAATATTCGCATATCATTAAGGAACACCCTATATACAAGCAGTCTGAGTGACGAGTTCTTCAGGTCAACCACGGAAATACCAGGATGATACTGATTGAACTAGAAACAAGTTTCAAATACTCATATTGCTGTTTAAAAACGCATTTTAATTCTAAATCGACTAATAAGAATCTTATGTATAACAGACGTCTATATTACAACTATTTAAAACTGTAATGACTCATACGCGTGATCAACACGTGATCAGAGCTCGATCCCGGCTTCCTTCCAGTACAGCCGTATAGCGTACGACATATGTCGTTTCTGTGGCTTTGCGGTGGTCAACAGCACAGACAGAGATGGAAATAATGGCTGATTGTTCTCCGTCGGTAGAACCAATGAAATCAAAGACGCGTCTCGACCGGCAGACTCATATTCGTCGGCAACGCATTGGAACATGTTTCGTTGAGCGATCGCATATTGTGTGTTTTTATAAGAATTGTTGTGTGATTGTTATTGTTGTGGTTTCTGTGGTTACTGTTTTGGTCATACTTAACCATGGAGAGTACAAATGGCACGAGTGGAAGTACTGAAAGCCAGGGAACAAGTAGACGGCTTCGTAAAGCACTGTAGAGGGACGCGAAAGAAATCGTGCTCAACGTGTTCAATTATCTGAACAGAACTATGTCGCAGGGAGATGCACTCGCGCGTTGTGAAAGTATGACAGGCGTTCCAGAGTGGACCATTCGCAGGGTGGTGCATGAAAAGAAGAAAACTGGAGCTACTACTGATCCAAAGTTTAATTTGAAGGGACGAAAGGCTGTTAAATTGGATGACGATAGCAAAATGGCGTTAAGGCGAACCGTACATTCATTCTTCTTTAGGAATGAGATACCAACCCTCAAGGCTGTACATGCAGCGATCAAGGAAAATGAAATTATACCCCAAATGAGCGTCAAGGTAATGAGGAAATCCCTGCATGAAATTAATTTTCGTTACGAAACGCGTAATCGGAAGTCAGTATTGATAGAGAGACCTGAAATAGTCGCTTGGCGTCGAAAATACCTACGCGAAATGATTGAATATAGGCGACAAAGCAGAAAAATCTATTATTTGGACGAAGCATGGGTAAATGCAGGTCACACAGTTAAAAAAACTTGGATAGACAAAAACGTAGTGAGTAACCGACAAGCAAGCATTGAAGGTTTGTCAACAGGTCTTCGTGGACCGTCAGGGAAAGGTCAAAGATTGATCGTAACTCATATTGGTAGCGATAGTGGCTTTTTAGAAGAGTGTGACTTGATTTTCGTCTCTAAGAAAGGAGGTGATTACCATGACGAAATGAATGCCAGCTGCTTCGAGAGCTGGTTTCAAGGGGTGCTTCAGCGAGTTGAGCCCAACTCTGTGATCGTCATGGATAATGCTTCCTACCATAGTCGTCGAGCCGAACGTGTACCGACTATAGGATCTCGAAAAAGTGACATGCAGCAATGGTTGCGCGAAAAACAAATCCCGTTTGACGATTCATATGTGAAAGCGGAATTGTATGAAAAAATTAAACAGCACAAACCTGCGAACATTAGTTACGTGACTGATGAGATGGCCCGTCAATGTGGTGTCACTGTGCTGCGGTTACCGCCCTACCACTGTGAACTGAACCCAATAGAGCTCATCTGGGCTCAAGTGAAGGGTATATTGCGCGCTATAACACAACCTTCAAATTACCAGACGTTAAGGTTTTACTTGAGACTTCCATACAGCTAGTAACGCCCGAAGCTTGGCAGAATGCTATCCGTCATGTTGTGAAGGAAGAAACAAAAATGTGGCAGCTTGACCACCACATCGACACCATCATAGAGCCAGTTATAGTCAATTTCAACGAGGAAAGCGATAGCGACAGTTTATTACTGTCAGATGTAAGTGGAAGCGACGATGAATAAAGGTAATTCCCAAATTTTTTACTTACAATATGTTTCAAACCACTCTTTATTAAGCATGTGACAAATCTAGTTCAACCATGTTAAACATTCATACCCCGCCTATGAACAGCCGACTACTGGTAGTTAAGTGATGTTCACGTGAACATCGATGAGTCACTACAGTTTTAGATAGTTATAGGAAATATTTCGATACCAAATTTGAACTGCAGATAGGTATATGAGTCTATCGTCAGTAGAGTTCTAACAGTGCGTATGTGATTTTTGGCCGGTGTTAACATTTTAATGCCATTCGATAAGGATGATACACGTGCTTTCATTCGACCAATTAAAATGGAGATAGTTGACCAATAGCCCTGCATTTTTCAATACGACTATTGAATTCGTCAAGGATTGTTAATATACAGATATTAATAATTTTTGGCATATATGTTCAGTGTCCCTTGCTAGTAAAATCATTAAATTATACTTGCACACTCATTGACACGCTTTGGCATCGTGCTGATAGGTGGTCGATATCCTGTTGAGGTATCTCATTCCAGGCTACTGTAACTTCGTGAGTAAGAGCTGCTAAAGTCTGTGGAGGGCGTTGCAAATTCAAAAGCCTGCGACCTATCATGTCCCAGACATGCTCAATTGCAGGTAAACGGTTGATGCCATGAAGGCTAACGATGCTGTGGCAACATGCGGTCTGGCATTGTCTTGCTGAGAAATCGGGTTTTGGATGGTGTTTAGGTATGAAATAAGATGAGGCTCCACTACTTCCTGAATATAGCGTCGGGCTGTCATATTGCATCTGATGAAAATTAGTGGTGATCTGCTATCATAAGCAATAGCACCCCATACCATAACTCCCACGGTTTGGTGAACGTGACGCTCGCTGTCAAATTGTGGGTCAATTCTTTCACCACGAAGCCTTCTCACTCTTCCCCGACCATCGTGCATCCCCAGACAGAAGCGGGATTTGTCACTAAATGCCACCTGATCCCCTAAAAGCAATACACGCAGCCAACACAAAAAGTTAACAGAAAACCATTTGATCACTTTACAGTTATAAAACCGTCACGGTACTCTCTGCTATGTTGCTTATCACCTACTGAGTATTTTTTGTATCGAACTAATTCTCTAGAATAACAGGCTGGTTGTAGTATCGACTGTAGTATTTATCCATACCTTTTTATCCATCCAATGTGCGGAAACGTGCCCATTCTTGCCTCTGCTTTGGCCCATAACCTCAAAAGCATGTTTAGTCATGGCCCAGCCGGTTTCATTACAAACCACTGATGTTGGTACCCGGAACTCCCTAAAGCTTGACATAGGATGGAAGTAGAGTATTCGGTCTTGGGTATACTTGTCGGTTGGGCTCAAAGCTAGCGCGAACAAGCCGTCTGTCCATTCGAATTCTAGATGGTGGACCTAGAAGTATCGGTAGCGAATTAGGGAATCTATGAGCATTGAGAAGCGATATATACTTCGAGACTTTGTTTTTAAATAGGTTGATTAATTTTGAAAAAATAACATGCTTGTTTTTATTGTCAGAATGTAGAGGTATGGGAGTAAGGCTTATGGATCATATCCTTCGTGTTCTTTAACTGAAATTTTGTGTAATATTTCGGCACAAGCGCTGCTTAATTGCATCAATCACTTGAGAAAAGTTTTATTTCAGGCTTCAGGCACCAGAGATCAACGGGGAAGCTCCTAGCTTACGTCATGCAAATATGGAGTAAACTTATCCAGTCATTTGGTAAGGCTCATGTTTCTGCTGATACAACAAAACATTAAGCAAACTACGGTCTTATATATACATACAGGGTGTAAACGTTATAGTAGTCATTATTGAAATGGGTAATAGGGTGGCTAAAGCAAGACAAAAAGTTCATATGATCCATGGTCAATAGATTTTTGCCTAAATGGCTTTATACTTTACAACTTTAAGTGCTTTATATCGACCACAATCACCACAATCTTACTAATTTTTATAACCTAATCTAAAACGTTTTTAAAATGGGTAATTAACAAATAAATGGCATTAAGTTTTTCTAAGTTAAGGCAAAATTTGTAGTCAATAAGTAAGTAAATTTCAATGAATTAAATATTTAAAACACACACGACAACAGCGCGTCGTCATCACTCTTATCGAACCGGTAATTGATCGCAAACGGTAACAGTGGTTATACTACAACTATTTAAAACTGTAATGACTCATACGCGTGATCAACACGTGATCAGAGCTCGATCCCGGCTTCCTTCCAGTACAGCCGTATAGCGTACGACATATGTCGTTTCTGTGGCTTTGCGGTGGTCAACAACACAGACAGAGATGGAAATAATGGCTGATTGTTCTCCGCCGGTGGAACCAATGAAATCAAAGACGCGCCTCGACCGGCAGACTCATAGGCGTCGGCAACGCATTGGAACGTGTTTCGTTGAGCGATCGCATATTGAGTGTTTTTACAAGAATTGTTGTGTGATTGTTATTGTTGTGGTTACTGTTTTGGTTATACTTAACCATGGAGAGTACAAATGGCACGAGTGGAAGTACTGAAAGCCAGGGAACAAGTAGACGGCTTCGTAAAGCACTGAAGAGGGACGCGAAAGAAATCGTGCTCAACGTGTTCAATTATCTGAACAGAACTATGTCGTAGGGAGATGCACTCGCGCGTTGTGAAAGTATGACAGGCGTTCCAGAGTGGACCATTCGCAGGGTGGTGCATGAAAAGAAGAAAAATGGAGCTACTACTGATCCAAAGTTTAATTTGAAGGGACGAAAGGCCGTTAAATTGGATGACGATAGCAAAATGGCGTTAAGGCGAACCGTACATTCATTCTTCTTTAGGAATGAGATGCCAACCCTCAAGGCTGTACATTCAGCGATCAAGGAAAATGAAATTATACCCCAAATGAGCGTCGAGGTAATGAGGAAATCCCTGCACGAAATTAATTTTCGTTACGAAACGCGTAATCGGAAGTCAGTATTGATAGAGACACCTGAAATAGTCGCCTGGCGTCGAAAATACCTACGCGAAATGATTGAATATAGGCGACAAAGCAGAAAAATCTATTATTTGGACGAGACATGGGTAAATGCAGGTCACACAGTTAAAAAAAACTGGATAGACAAAAACGTAGTGAGTAACCGACAAGCAAGCATTGAAGGTTTGTCAACAGGTCTTCGTGGACCGTCGGGGAAAGGTCAAAGATTGATCGTATCTCATATTGGTAGCGATAGTGGTTTTTTAGAAGAGTGTGACTTGATTTTCGTCTCTAAGAAAGGAGGTGATTACCATGACGAAATGAATGCCAGCTGCTTCGAGAGCTGGTTTCAAGGGGTGCTTCAGCGAGTTGAGCCCAACTCTGTGATCGTCATGGATAATGCTTCCTACCATAGTCGTCGAGCCGAACGTGTACCGACTATGGGATCTCGAAAAAGTGACAGGCAGCAATGGTTGCGCGAAAAAGGAATCCCGTTTGACGATTCATGTGTGAAAGCGGAATTGTATGAAAAAATTAAACAGCACAAACCTGCGAACATTAGTTACGTGACTGATGAGATGGCCCGTCAATGTGGTATCACTGTGCTGCGGTTACCGCCCTACCACTGTGAACTGAACCCAATAGAGCTCATCTGGGCTCAAGTGAAGGGTTATATTGTGCGCCATAACACAACCCTCAAATTACCAGACGTTAAGGTTTTACTTGAGACTTCCATACAGCTAGTAACGCCCGAAGCTTGGCAGAATGCTATCCGTCATGTTGTGAAGGAAGAAACAAAAATGTGGCAGCTTGACCACCACATCGACACCATCATAGAGCCAGTTATAGTCAATTTCAACGAGGAAAGCGATAGCGACAGTTTATTACTGTCAGATGTAAGTGGAAGCGACGATGAATAAAGGTAATTCCCAAATTTTTGACTTACAATATGTTTCAAACCACTCTTTATTAAGCATGTGACAAATCTAGTTCACCCATGTTAAACATTCATACCCCGCCTATGAACAGCCGACTACTGGTAGTTAAGTGATGTTCACGTGAACATCGATGAGTCATTATAGTTTTAGATAGTTATAGTATAGTTATCGGGCATCGGGCCTGTCGTTTTGTTTTGTTCGCGTACGTCGTCGTGTTTATTTACAACGTTCTCGAATCAAGAGTTCGCCGACATGTTGTTAGTTTACGGTGAAGCTCCTCAGAATTTAAATCTTGCAGCTCAAATTTATCGCCACAGATTTCGCCAACGGGTACACCCTGACAGAAGGACATTTGTGCAAGTGTACCAAAGACTTCGAGATACAGGAAGTGTTCAGCCCACTAATATTCGCACTCATGAAAGACAGGTTACTGTAGAGCAGGACGAACAAATTTTAAATATCGTGGAAATCAATGCAGATATCAGCACTCGGGAATTAGGCCGCCGTGTAGGACTATCGCATGCCATTGCCCATAGAATTCTGCGTGAAAATTTGCTTCATCCACACCATGTACAACGTGTGCAGGCCTTGTTAGCAGAAGACTATCCTCGCAGACTAACATTCTGTCACTGCTTTTTACACAAAAATATTGAAAATTCGGATTTTTTTAAAAGCACTATAGCGATGGACCGATGTACTTTTACGCGGGACGGATATTAAATTTCCATAATACTCACACGTGGACCCAAGAAAATCCTCATATCTTTCGTGAAGGTCATTTCCAACAACGCTTTAAAATAAATATTTGGGCGGGTATTTTTGACGATCAGGTACTTGCCCCTTTCGAGTTACCCCCAAAGTTGTCAGGACAAGGATACCGTAGCTGTCTAGCCAATAACTTTTGGAACAGACCTTAGGCAACATGCCATTACAACGGAGACAGAATTTGTGGTTTCTTCATGATGGGGCACCACCACACAGTTTTAGAGGCGCTATTCAGTATTTGAATGAACATTATCCAAATCGCTGGATCGGCCGAAATGCTCCTGATCCTCGAAAATGGCCAGCAAGATCTCCTGATCTCAATCCGGTGGATTTCTGGTATTGGGGAGAACTTAAAAGGATGATTTATGGGGCTGGTCCAATAACAACGTCGCGAAAAAAAAAATTAATGCGGCTGAAATAATAAATAGACAACTTCGAGGACCTAGAGTAAGAAGAAACTGGGTTCGTCGTAATGAAGCTTGTGTGGAAAGTGGAGGACGACATTTTGAACACCTTCTTTAAATACAAAAAAGTGCAGTGGTGTTTTAAAAAGAAAAACAATGTATGTATCAAAATTGTGTCCCTATTTATAAGTTGATTCTTTTAATACGTTCAATAAACTTTCACACACCAGGTAAGGCGCTGAGTCAGTTAGTGGTAAGTCCGTTTTTTTTAATTGTTTGCATTTTACGAGTACATTATCAAATAATGAAATAATACCTAAGAGCCAAAAACTACAAACTCCATCTTTATTTACACTGCGCTCAGTCGTAATTTGCGTCTGGCATTGCGGCGTTGTCAGATTTTATTTTAATTTAAAGTCACTTTTCTCTTAAAAAATGCCGTTTTTACCCCCATGTTATATGAAACTTTTTGCTTCTTTTAGCTCCCTCTATCACCCATTTAAATAATGACTATCATAACGTTTACACCCTGTATATATGAAAATAAAACTTCTGCCCTTAGTTGGTCCTTCGACAAGATTCATACTTTATTAGTCTCTAGCTTCAATGGACTATGCCATCATCATCAGGAGAATAGTATGTGAGATTGTTGCTAAACGTTAATAAGGTCAAGTTGAGGGAAACATTTAGTAACCTGGTGAAAGCTGGTACATTCGTTTAAAATTGGTGACCATTTTCAGTGTTTTCATAAGCAATTTTTTCTCGCATAGCTGACTGTCAATAGCTGTTGGAATAAAGCTGGCCGAGAGGTGTGCCTGCCTCTTTTGGTACTTGAAATATTGCTTTTGGTGTGCGTGCTCTATGCTCAATCAATTTTCTTTATTTTTTTCTGTAAGAACTCTACATATATAGCATTAGTAAACTTTAAAAAACGATGAATGAAGTCGTTCTCAAGTTATGACGTGACCATGCAAAATAGGGATTCATTTATATATATATATATATATATATATATATCTATATATATATATATATATATCTTGAGACGTGGTCATTGTCGTCTAGACCAGTTAGGTGAAAAATTAAAGCTTCCGCCTTTTGTTGGGTACTTCGACAAAATTTAAGCAAAGAGGACTCTTTATACTTTTTTTAACTTCTCTCTAGCTTTCCAATGGACTTTGCCATCATCCTCAGGAGCTGCAATTACAATGATAACAGTAGCAACAAAGTGTAAAATGAATTTAAATTGACTCAAATACAGTAGTAATGTAGTAATTTTATGCACTTCCGAAAATTCACTAACCTGTACTCTCAGTAAGACCTATAGTTGCATCAATAGGTTCAGCCACCAGGCTTTGTCTTCATTAATATCGACAACACTAAAATCAGCACATGCAGATAATGATTACTACATCAAAGGACTCATTCGAAGTCTCTCGTCAGTTCAACAGATTGACAATACCAGCCGATCATATTATCGCCAGTCTTGATGTGGTGTCGCTATTCAGCAAATCTATCTGGATGCATGTACAAGAACTATTAATAAACACTGGAATGAGATAAGTCAACACTGCAACATATCTCTAGAATCTTTTCACCAACATTATAACATTCCTTTTTCATAACAATTATTTCTCTTTCAACAACAAAATATATTCTCAAACACATGGTTGTCCTATGGGATCTGTGTGTCACCAATTTTGGCAGAATATGTCATGGATGATCTGCTTGATACTGTTATTCCGACACTACCCTATAACCTCTTCTTCATAAAAAAATACGTAGATGACATTATTTTATGCCTCCCTTCCATAGGTCTGGATGGTATTGTCAGAGAATTCAATAGCTATGACCCCTACATCCAATTTACCATTGAAAAAGAAGATGAGAACCTGTCTGTCCCCTTTCTAGACACAAGACTCATTCGCACCAACAACAACAGTTTATTGGTAGACTGGTACCAGAAACCTATGGCCTCAGGTCGGTTTCTCAATTTTAGGTCATACCATAAGCTAGGGATTAAAATCAATTTGGTAAAACAGATGAAAACAAGGGTAATCAGCATCTCAGATAATACCTTCCACACCTCAAATTTACGTAAACTATCAAAACTGTTCATCATTAATGGTTATCCGAAGTGTCTGATTAACAAGATCATTTTTAGTTCACCTTCCAATATTTTGCCGAACTCTGGTGATGCAGGTAATAGTCGCACAACCACCAATAACGGAACTGATGTAATTCCCAATAATAACATCAATCCTAACAGTACAAGCACCAACCCGGACTCCAGACCTGGTTTTGCTGTCCTGCCCTACATCAAGGAACTGACCCCTAAGCTGATCAGATTGTGCAGTCCTTTGAACTTTCGAATTGCTTGCAAATCCGTCCTCACTATAAACTGCATTTTTTCAAAAATGAAAGACAAAGTCCCGCTGCTTGGCTTAACCAACACAGTCTACTCCATCAATTGCAACAACTGCAACCAAATATACATAGGTCAGACCTCCAGATCTCTTAAAGGAAGGATTACATCACACAAAAGTGATGCTAGGCTTCATCCTGAAAGATGCGCTCTAGCATCTCATGTTAACACAACAGGGCATTCTATGAATTACACAAGTATCAAAGTTCTTGATAAAGAAAAAACACCTTTCCAAACGTTTATTCCTGGAAATGTCCCACATTTTCTTGAATAACAACTGTATCAACAAAAAGACAGATGTTAAACAACTGAGTGTCATTTACTCATATTTGCTAAACTGCGAAAAATTGGAGAACTTACATATCTCCCCAAATTTCAACTCTTCACAACCATAATTAGAATCTGTGTTTGGCCGATTCCACCAGTAAATTTCATTCCACTCAAAAATAATAATTATAATAATAATAATAATAATAACGCCTTTATTCATATTTTGTACATGTGAGGGACAAAGATAGCGAAGTTTAGCTTGAGCTACTCTTACACTTAACTACCTTTGTCTGTACTTTAAGCACGATGTTGTGTGCAATTCCAAAAAAAAGAGAAAAAAAAAATATATAAGAAAAACTAAGGAGTACAGAAAGGTTAAATAACTAATCAACTAAACTAAAGAACACAACAATATACACTATGTACACGTATGCCTAAACGGCTCAGAAAATCAGTTATATAAATATCAGGGAAGAGTGAGCATAAATTGCTTGATTTGCCTTCGAAAACGAGCAAAAGACATTTCCCTGTACTTTCTGGGCAAAGCATTGTAAAATACGGCAGCATTATACGAAAAAACGCTTGAAGAGTGTCATAGAGTATGGAGGTATCCTGATCATAATACGGTCCCTGGTAATCCTGTCATGAATTTCTTGATTAAATATGATCTTTTCTCTCAGGTATGCAGGTCTTGACGCAGCTATCAACTTGTGCAAAAACACTAAGTATTTGCACCGCACATGTTTATCAATTCTTAGCCATTTCATTTGGCTGTATTTGTCACTAACATGGTCAAATCTCCTCAATCCATGAATAAAGCGAATGCAATTGTTTTGAATTATTTGAAGCCTGCTTTTCATCCGTTCATCAAGACATGGGTAATATAAAATATCACAATAACTGAGAATTGGCAACACAAGAGACTCACAAGTTTTTTCCTCCAGTTAAGTTGAAGGGTGGCGAT